>JADRCD010235002.1:0-10978 GCA_019843815.1 Montemys delectorum
AAAAAAAAAAAAACATATTCTGTTTGTTTTTTCAAGACAAGGTTTCTCTCTGTAGCACTAGATGTCCTGAAACTCTCTATGTAGACCAGGCTGGCCTCGAATTCAGAGATCCACTGGCCTCTGCCTCCTGAGTGTGTTGGGATTAAGAGTGTGGGTCACCACTCTGGACAAAAGATTCTTACTTGAAATCTGCATGGCCCTTTCAGAAGATTCTCATAATCTGCAGTCACTGCATCAAGATAGTCTACTTCTGTTCACCGGCAGGTACTGCTCAAGGACTCCAGAAGAGCAAGCTAAACTGAGGTTGACTGCAGCTCAGAGGAGACTGTTCTCCCAGAGTGCTTTGGGTCTGAAGGACTCGAGTTAGCTTTCATCACGAGGGGACATTTAAGCCTTACTGAGGAGCTGGAAGAAGGCAAGAAGGAGCAGGCCCTGTGCAACTCTAGAATGCCAGGCTCCATGACAAGTCTGAAATAGCCCTGGACCCCAAACCTTAGCCACAAGTTCACAAATTCTTTTTTTTTTTTTTTTTTTTTTTTTTTTGGTTTTTCGAGACAAGGTTTCTCTGTATAACCCTGGCTGTCCTGGAACTCACTCTGTAGACCAGGCTGGCCTCCAACTCAGAAATCCGCCTGCCTCTGCCTCCCAAGTGCCACCATGCCCGGCCAGCCACAAGTTCTTCCAGGCACAGTCTCTCTTCCTGAGTGCCCTGGGGTCAAATGGCCAGGATTCCGCTCCTGCCTGTGTGGGCCCTCTTCCAGTCGTCACAGGCTTCACTCCCTGTAGGTGAGGCTGCAGGCTTCCAGCATCTGCCCTTACTTAGGTCATTGTGAGGATCTGACTGGAAAGCAGAGGAAGGAGGTACTGAGGGTGCTCATCCTGGAGTCTGGGTGTGGGGAGCCTTCCTACAGCCTCAGCCCTTCCTTCCCGTCCTTCCCTGCCCACCTGATTATCCAGGTTCTTGCCTTCCAAACAGCCCCGGAGTACAGGAGTGTGTACCTGTTCTAGGCAAGCATTCTACCGACTGATCTACATTTCCAGCCCCTAAATTGTTTTTGTTTTTAAAGTTTTTTTGTTGTTGATTTTTGTTTTGGGGGGATTTTTGTTTGTTTGTTTGGTTGGTTGGTTAGTTGGTTGGTTGGTTGGTTGGCTTTGAGACAAGGTCTCTCAATGGCAGTTCTGATTATCCTGGAACTCACAAAAGTCTGCCTGCCTCTGCTTCCCAAGTGCTAGAATTAAAGGTGTGCATCACGACACCCAGTCTTAAAGGTTTATTTTTATTTTTTAACTTGTGTGTATGAGAGTGCCTACGGGGGTGTGGGGGGGTGTATGTTCTGATTTTCTGAAGCTAGCTGCCCAAAGTGGGTGTTGGGAACTGAACTGGGGCCTTTGAGACAGTTTTCTCTCTCTTTCTCTCTCTCTCTCTCTCTCTCTCTCTCTCTCTCTCTCTCTCTCTCTCTCTCGGATTTATTTTATTTATATGAGTACAGCAGCTGACTTCAGACATGCCAGAAGAGGGCATCAGATCCTGTTATGGATGGTTGTGAGCCACTATGTGGTTGCTGAGAATTGAACTCAGGACCTCAGGACTGCTCAGGAAGAACAGTCAATGCTCTCAATCACTGAGCCATCTCTGCAGCCCTGAGAGCAGTACTCTTAACCACTGAACCATTTCCCTCAGCCCCTCCTTAGATTAGTTATTTTTACATTTTAGTTTTTGTTTTTCAGAGCATTTTGATGGACAGGAAAATGGGCTAGGGATGCAGAAAACTCTTGGTTGGATCTCTGTCACTGCCCAAACATGGGGCATTCGGTTGCATTCCTGTAACCCCCACACTCAGGAGATGGAGGCAAGAGGCTCAGAAATTCAAAGTCATCCCTGGCTACATAAGCAGCTGGAGGCCAGCCTGGGCTACAGGAAGAATTTCTCCCTAAAACAAGAAGGGAATGTACTCACAGGGCCTGACACAGAAGATGACCAGATGTTGACACCTTCAGGGGAAAGCCACACCGAGGTAGAGGCAGAAGAAAGACAGATGCAGACCGGGAAGGCCAAGGGATGATGGTGGCCAGTATAAGCCTAGACAAACACACAGGCAGTGCTGAGAGCCCCAGCAGAGGTGAGGTTGTATCTTAGGATAGTAGGCCTCCAGAGGGGACAGAACAGGTCCCCCGAGGTTACGGCAGCCTTGGGAACTGCGGAGCCTCACAGATTATCTCCACTGATCTTCTTTTCCAAATACATGTTCACACCACTTGCACACATTTTGTTCAAAAGTAAAATCCCCATAAAAATGAAGACCATAGAAAGCCACCCACCTCGCTGGATGCAATCACCCAAAGGCTCCTCTCTGGGGATGGCATTGCTGAAAAAGGAAATGGGAGCTAGAGATATTTGCTTAGCATGTGAGGGGAGACCCTGGGTGCAAATAAAGAAAAGTAAATAAAGGCACAGAACGGAATAAATAGCAAAGGGTGTCGACATGAGGCACCGAGCTCCAGTGGCTTCTAACTGAATAGAGAAAAACTCCCTTATTAGCTGGAATTAATTCTAGTGATAGGAGCTCCCATGGGTGGGCATCTCTTAACCCCCCACTTTGTCATTAGATCTCAGGAAATTCAGACCCAGAAAGGTTGGGTGATCTGTCCTCATACAGCACAATTAGAACACCTCTTAGGGGCCAGAGAGATGGCTCGGCAGCTAAGAATACCGACTGCTTTTCCAGTGGTCCTAAGTTCAATTCCCAGCAACCACATGGTAGCTCACAACCATCTGTAATGGGATCTGATGCCCTCTTCTGGTATGTGTCTGAAGACAGCTACAGTGTACTCATAGAGATTTTTTTTTTTTTTTTTTTTTTTTTTGACCAAAAAACCAAGTCTTTATTGGCCTCGGATGGCACCAATACTGGGCCGGCCATGCTTCACAGGCTTGTAGGTGATGGAGAGCTGGCCCAGGTAGTGGCCGATCATCTCTGGTATGATCTCCACCTGATTGAAGGTACATGCCCACCATGCTGTCAACCATCTCGGGGAGAATGATCATGTCCCTCAGGTGCGCCTTCACCACCTCCGGCTTCTCCATGGGTGGCGCCTCCTTCTTGGCCTTTCTTTCTTTCTTTTTTTTTTTAAACTTTTATTGCATTATGATGAGAAAAGTTACATGATTTCAATTTATCTGAATTTGTTAACATTTAAAAACATATTTTAAGTAAATAGAATTAAATCACATTCTTGTTTCTCTTTTGTACCCCATTCCTCCCAGAGACCCCCCTTCAATACCTACAATATCTTTTTTGTCATATTCCTTAAAATTTATAAAATATTATAACAATAAAAATAAGTATTATAAAAGCTGTTTGATATAAAAACAACAATTTAACAGTCTTATGTACATGCTCATCTAAGCAATAGTGAAAATACATTTTTCTCAATATAAATTTTAAATAACTCCAAACATATTAATTGTATACTTCAAAATAATACATCACTACTGGTATTTTCTTAAATGAACATAAATATATAAAGTCTTTTTGTTTGTTTTGTATTTAGTAAAGTTTAAAATCTTGGCTCTTACTGTGGTACAAGCCCAAAATAAGAACAATTTTTAGACATTGGATTTCATTGTAATAAGGCTGTACTTCAATGACCCTCACATCACCAAAGGATTTTACCTCCATCGTAGCTAAGCTGAGAGTTGATAGTTCTGCTGCACCAAGAAATGAATTGTAGGCTTGATTTTTGGATACAGACGTCCTGCTATGGTGAAAGCTATTTGACTTTAGTGAGTGACTTTATTCTCAGCCCACAGAGAACAGGTTACATTCATTTAAGAAATGGTGTAGGTATTAAGATGATCTATCCATAAAGTCATTCACCAACTGTTTCAATGAACAATGGTTCTGCTTGGAGGGTGGCATGGACATTAGGTGAGGGTAAGAATTTGGTTCATTAGCTGTGATAATTTGGAAAAGCATTCATCTCAGAGAAAGAATAACTTATAAAGTCCTCTTCTTCAAACTTGATACAAGAGTTACAAACGTCAAGCAAAGCATTGAGTCTCACTCTTTGTTGTTCTCTTACAAGCAACCTCCCTAGTTAATCGTCTATGTTTCTTTTGGGTATATAAATACTTTTGAAATATATAAGCTGTTCTGAAAACCATAGTATAGTGTAAAGACATGAAATAAACAATACTAATAGAGAGGCTGAGATAGATTAAAAAAAAAAAAAAAAAAAGAACAGCTCTTAGGTGCTTTCCCTGTGCATTGGTGGCTGGGCACACAGAGTTTGGGTCATAAATTCTAAATGCCAAACTAACAGATTGTCCTGTGTGTGTTCTAATCAGTGGTGGTGGAGGCTGGGTGGATTGCAAAAAGGTGACATTTCTGCAAGGCATAGTGCCTGAGCAAAAGCTGTCTCAGGCAGAAGACCACAGCCTAAGGGACACCTTCAGATTCTCATCTTTCTTGTCTGGCTGGACTACTTGTGAGAAACCCAGTGTCTGTGTAGGGAGACATTCACTCATTGATCACATATCCAATGATCAGTCCAGGGCTTACCCAGTTACCCTGCACCCCCAGTTACCATGCACTGGTCTGTGCAGTGTTAGGGGTGACATGTGTCATGTGTCACCCCCATTTCTCCACCACTGATATATAAAGGACCACGATGTATGGAATAAAGGCAGGACTCCCAGCCTTTCAACACACAGGCAGAAAATAGACTTAAAGGCTTCCTATAGCTGAGGACAGAGATTGGTGGTAGAGCACTTGCTGCCCAGCTCACCTAAGGCCCAGGCTCCATTCTCAGGATGGGGAGGTGGAGGAGGACAGACCCCAACAAGCTATAAATAGCATTAAAACTTGCCTGAGGCAGGAGAACGAGCCAGATATAAGTCACTCTCGGGGACTACTGCTACCAGAAAGGCATTAGCTCCATCCTAGGTGACCTAACTTCTACTCTTACCTCTTCTCCCCAACTCTTCTTCCTACATCGTCTTCTTTTTCTTATTAACCGGTCTCATGTATCCCAAGCATGCTTCGAACCTGCTATGTAGCTGATGCTGACTTAGAACTTCTGAGTCTCTGACCTCCCCCACCACTGAGATTGCACACATACACTCTAGGCATCAAACATCCCATCCCCCACCCCCACATCCCACTGTCGTTCCCCAGGGTCTTTGTTCCTTTCTACTAGTTTTGTCATCATGACAAAAATACTCAAGAATGACAGTAATAATTCTGAGCATTGGTCTTATGCAGACCTAGGCCTTCACAGTGGCCATCTGAGGCTCTGTAGCCAACTTCATTAGCTCAGAGGCTTAGCCTGAGGCTGGTCTCTTGTCTAACTAAGGTAACAGATGACAAGGGACAGAGTCCAAGACTTTAAGTTGTCTGTGCGGAAAGCCCACATCTGCCCCAGAGCTGGATACCTCAAGCCAGAGGGGCCTTATCAGCCTTGCTGTGTGTCTTAGTATAAGTAACTCACCCTTGCAGACTCTGTTTCCTTCTGGAAGTGGTGTTGGGGGTGTGCCTGGGGTCACTTAAGAGTCGAGGGGTTCTGGAATTGTAGCAGTGAGCGTTGGCCCACTCTGCCCAGGCTCAGATGACAGTCCCAATGGCCTGAGTACCCAATCAGGGAGGCCTTGGATCAGGCCATAAGTGGGCACAAGGAGGAGAGCAGCCTCCCTAGCTTTGTTTATTGTCTGGAGGCTAGGAATATTTTGAATTGTTGTGTTTAGGAAGGGAGGGGAAATACCCAAATATAAGAAGGCAGCCTCAGAGAGGCTCCGGCAAGAATGTGGAGGAATTAGGCAGAGGAAGTGGGCCTGCCTGGGTATGTCTGGGCAGCTATGATGTTACAGGGTGCCCAGCACCCGTGGGCCAAGGCTTCTGAGTCCTGATGAGCCATTCACATTATTTGGAAAGCTTATTTAACAATCAAGCAAACCAAACATGGTGGCTCATACCTGTAATCCCAGAACCTGGGGTGGGAGAGTGGGGGGGGGGGAGGATTGCTCTGGGTTTGAGGTTAGCCTGGGATGTATGAGACCTTGTCTAAATAAGTATAAAGATATAGTTGTATTTTCAACTAAACTGGAATTTCTGGTGAGGAGTAGGCACCAGCATTTCTATTTTTCTGTTTTTATTTGTTTATATCTCGTTTATTAAAACATGCTCTCTCTTTGTAGTCCTGACTATCTTGGAATTTTCTATGTACACCAGGCTGGCCTGGAATTTTCTGAGAACCTCCTGATTCTGCCTCTCAAGGGCTGGGATCAAAGGTGTGTGCCACCATGCTCAGTTAGCACCAGGCTTTCTTCCATGGTTCTGAGGATGGTATCCAGGGCCTCTGGCAAGCAAGCACTCTGCCAGTGTGCTTGACCCCAACCCTGTGTCAGGGTTTCTTAAACTATCCCAGTGGTGTTGCTGTGAGCCACCGAGGCTAAGAGCACCTGCCCAGGGGCTGGAGAGACGGTGGGGTGGGTGATTAAGAGCACTGGCTGCTCTTACAGAGGACCCGGATTTGATTTCTAGCACCCACATAGTGCCTCACAACCTCCTGTAACTCCAGTTTCAGGGGACCTTGTGCCCTCTTTAGAATCAAGTGCATACATGGTGCAAATATATGCATACAGGCAAAATACTCATAAAAATTAAGGCAGACAGACATGCAGACAGGCAGGCAGGCAGAACCAATCTACCCCCCAGAGCAGTGGCTCTCAAACTTGAGCAGCGGGGAACCCCTGAAGAGTTTCACTAGTGGGATCA
This sequence comes from Montemys delectorum, assembly GCA_019843815.1. NCBI lineage: Eukaryota > Metazoa > Chordata > Mammalia > Rodentia > Muridae > Montemys > Montemys delectorum. The sequence continues at coordinate 6,774 of JADRCD010235002.1, forward strand.
ACCCCTCCACATCCACCCTAGGTCTTTTTGTTTGTTTGTTTGTTTGTTTGTTCGAGACAGGGTTTCTCTGTATAGTTTTGGCTGTCCTGGAACTCACTCTGTAGACCAGGCTGGCCTCGAACTCAGAAATCTGCCTGCCTCTGCCTCCCAAGTGTGGGGACTAAAGGCGTACGCCACCACTGCCCGGCCTCCACCCTAGTTTCAAACTCAGGAGGTTTGGGTGGAGTCTGAGACTCTGCTTTGCATCCCATTTCCTCCATATTTCGGCCTGGGGCCAGCCTCTGAGGATCCCTTTCTGCACTCCTGAATCCAAGTGGCCTGAGAAGCACTCAGAATGGGTCTGTGTCCCTGTGCCCCAAGAAAGAGAGAAAATAGGAAATCTTTCCCCACCCCAAACTGATTCAATCAAATCTTCACGGTGATAACCCTAGAGAGTAATTGGCACGTTTTGAATTTCAGTTTGTGAGAGGGGCGTGGGACTAGGCCACCTTGGGTCACGGAGCTTGCCACATATGAGGAAAGTGAGGCCCCTGAAGATCTGCTCAGGACTTGAACAGGGGCCTGCAGGGAAGATAAGGAGAGGAGGGAGGTTCTGTGGATAGACTGGATGGCATAGTGCTGAAGTCTGGCCTCTTCCCTCCAGAACACAAATGGGACAGTTTGTGTGGGACAGCTGCAGGCACGGTAGCTCCATCCAAAGAGCAGTGTGGGCCAGTATTGCTGCAGGCTCCAGGATACCGCGTTGCATCCGCAGACCGCCCTGTCCACACGGAATAGGCAGTAGAATGGTGGGAATATACAAAAACAGGCCAGTGGGCAAAGGATGGGAAATCATCACCAGAGTATCCACGGTAGACTGAAAATAAGACAGGGCACAGCCTGGGGCCTGGGAGATTCAGGACTCTGGGCAGGTGGCTATCTGAAAAGCCAGGTAGGAGACCAAAGAGCTGAGACCCACAGGTGTTAGTTAGCCAGGGCCATAAAGTACCCCAAGTAGAGAGTCATGGTCCAAAGGCTCTGAAGCAGAGGAGTCCTGAGTGCCTGGGAAGAGGAGGGAAGGAGTGTGTGCGCATTCATTCGTGTGTGTGTGTGTGTGTGTGTGTGTGTGTGTGTGTGTGTCAGGGATCGAATCCAGGTCTTCAGGTTTCATAGCATCCCTTCCCTCTATAAATGTTTGAATATGGTGGTGATGAGGTGGTGATTTTTATAACCTCACCATCTTCTCGGAACACTGTAAGTCAGCTCTAGATGAGCCGTGGGAGGTCTCCCTTGCAGGGCACTTGGCTAGCCTGTGCCAGACCTTGGTTCTAGGAGGTATTGTCAGCAAATAATAACTGTAATAACACGATACACTATAAATGTTGCACTAACAGTTATTCTACCAGGTTCAGGGAATAATAACAAGGACATTTTCTATATATGTTCAGTGGAAATGCATTTTTTTTCCTTGCTACCAAGTCTAGTTTATGTAGTGTTGGGGACTGAACCCAGGGCTTTGTGAGTTCTGGGCAAGCACTGTATCCACTGAACTATATTCCCAGCCCAAGGCAGTCCTTTTTCCTTAGCTTAACATTTGTTTTTAAGGATTTTTTTTTTTTAAAAAAAAATGTATGCGTATATATGTGTGTCTGTGAGTGGATATGTGCTTGGTGCTAGAGGAGGCCAGAAGAGGGTACCAGGACACCTGGAGGTAGTTATAGATCCATGTGAGTCCCTAGATGTGGACACTGGGAACTGAACTCTGGTTCTTTGCAAGAGCAATATTCTCTCTTAACCACGGCAACATCTCTCCAGCCCCTTGTGATCCATAGCTGGATGAGCGAAAAATGGAGTGGGGACGGGGACTACAGAACCAAAGACCTGGGTACTGCCCCCTGCAAAAAGCATTCAGATGTCCATCCCTGGACACTTGTGTGGCCTTGTCAGGTCAGGTTGTATAGCCTATCCCTCCCAGGGTTCTCTGGGCTTTGCCTTTCCCTTCCCCTCAGGTAGCCCTGACTCGCCAATTCTGTCTTGATTTTTCTATATAAATGAAACCACAGGGAGTCTGGCTTCTTTCACCCAGAGTGTTCTGAGCTCCCTCGTGGTTCTGTGCATCCCAGGAGTCCTTTTGCTAGAGCTGCAATCACTCAGCTTCTATTTTCCTGTTGATACAACCAGGCTGTTTCCATTTTTAGCTGCCATGAATTGTGCAGCCATTCATTCTTGCACAAGGGGGTAGAATTCCGCATGGCAATACCTGGGCGTGGGGTTGTTAGCTCAGAGGCCAAGGGTTCAGCTTTACTAGAAATTTCTAACCTTATCTAGAACTGCCAAGCTGTTTTCAACAGCGGTGGTGCCCTCCTATGTTCTTCTCGGGGAGTGGCGACGGGCTAGGGGTAGCAGTAGACCAGGAAGAAGGAGGCCCCTGCAGTTATCCTCAGGGAGCTGGCTCAGCCACGCAGCAGTGTGCAACTAGCTTGCTCAAGTGTCCCTGGTCCCCTAAAGTTACGTCTCTATCCTTGATACATTCCCTCCCTGACTCTGGGAAAGTCTGCTCCCTCAGAGGGAGGAGGAAGTGGGGCTCAGGGACTTACCTCCCCAAGACCACATCCGGCAATGGTTTCCCATGATCCTCTGCGCTGGCCACATGCCGGGTACTGCTAGGGAGCCAGCCTCCTGGGTGCTTCCTGCTTGGGGCTCCAGCTTTGGCTGAGTTTCAGGCTGCAGCCGGCTAGTGGGCAACATACTTTGGGTGGGGAAGAAACAGCGTGAGTGAAGGCTCAGAACTGGTAAGGCCCCAGGCACCCGGGGCATATGGGTAGGAGGAGCACTTCCACATGCCCAGTGGTGGACTGTGCCAGAGACCCTATTCATTGCTTCCCATGAATCATCTCCACTGGATCCTCACAGCGGGGGTGGGGTGGGTGCACACTGGTGTTTTGTTTAGTCTGGCTGTATAGATTAGAAGTACAGAGGGTTGTGTTCTTCACTGTAGGTCATTGTAGGTCTAGGCTTTGCAAGCAGGCAAGAGGAAGATTCCTGAGAGCCAGGGAACTCTGATCAGGTTCTATGGTGTGACCACTGGTACATTGCTGGACATGTGAACACACTGAAGAAGGTATCCCTAGGACAAAGTGATGTGGCTGAAAAGAGGACCACCCACGCATGACCTAATAGCCCTGTTTGTCTCTTCAGGGTTATACTGGGGCATGGTGCTCTGAATCCTATGAGGCTGGCCAAGAAGATCCTCGATCCTTTGCAGAGTTGGTGCCAAGTGGACTTCCAAAGCTAGCCAGATGGCCCAGCGTGTGCTCTGCTTCCCTCGGCATTGTGGCTACTCTTGGTGACCTGACAGATAGAGCAGGAGGTTCTCTGGCAGGGTCAGGAGGTTTTGTTCAAAGCCCTGATCGATTGATGTCACTACTGAGAGCTGCTGAATAATGTAGTCTCAGTGGCACTTTACAAATCTCATTCACCACAGTAATAGCCAGGAACTGAAAGCCTGAAACCTGGACGTCACCCTGTACACGTCCCCAGGAGCTCTGCCTGAACATTGATTTTTCATTTCTGAAATGAGAAGTTAGTCCCATTGGAATGTCAGCCAATATTGGCTCATGGAAGGAACTTCTGCCTGCCTTCCCTTGAAGGGCCTGCTAAGTGCCAATGGTTTTGGTGCCCTATGTGCCCAACAGTTCTCTCTGAACCTTCCAGCTCCCACCTCTGGCCTGGGTCCGGGTCTCAGCCAAGCCTCCCACAGGACCAGCTAGTGACATGGAGACATTTACGAACTAAGGAGTAACTGTGATATCTCTCTGGTTGGCTCACGTTCCACCATGTGAGTATACCCTTCAGTGCTAGATATTTGTGGGCAAGCAAGGGGCCCATTCTGACAATTTTCAAGAGAATCCAGAATTTCCTCTTTTAAGTCTTTTTTTTTTTTACATTCATTCACTCACTCATTCATTCATTTATTTATTCATTAATGTGCACGTGGGTACTACAATGTGTGTAGAGATCTGAGTTGGCTCTCTCCTATCCTACAGGTTTTAGAGCTGCAGCTCAGGTTGGATCTCCTTTGCAGCAATTGCCTTTGCCTGCTGAGCCATCTTGCTGGCCCTCCTTGTTTTGTTCTTGGAGATAGGATCTTATTAAACTACAGCCAATGCTCCTGTCTCAGCCTTTAAATTCTGTGTGTGTGTGTGTGTGTGTGTGTGTGTGTGTGT
>JADRCD010235002.1:11078-29802 GCA_019843815.1 Montemys delectorum
CTCTCTCTCTCTCTCTCTCTCTACCTCTCTCTCTCTCTCTCTGGAGTTATGTACATTCAGGTGTTCTCAGAGTCCAGAAGAAAGCATCAGATCTCCTGAGGCTGGAGTTAAAAGGTGATTGTGAGCTGCTGGCTGTGGGTGCTGGGAACTAAACTCTGGCCTTTTGCACGAGCAGTTGGAGCTCTGTTGTTCTATCTCACTGGCCCCCTATTTATTTTATTTTATTTTTAAATTGTTTGACACAGGGTCTTGTGTAGCCAAGACTGGTCTCAAACTCTCTGTCTCCAAGGCTGGACTTGAACTCCTGCTCCTCTACCTCCTAGATGCTGGGATTACAGGTATATACCATTGTGTTTGAGCAAATTATTTGAGACAGGCTCTTTCTATGTAGTCCTGGCTACTCTGAAATTCACTGTCACCAGGATGGCTTTAAACTCATAGAGATTCACCTTCCTCTGCCCTCTGGATTTAAAGGTGTGTACCACCATGCCCAGATCAAAATAACGTAATAAGAATATTATTCTTATATAGTATTATTTTATATAATTATTATTTCATTATAATATATAATTATAATAATTACTATATAATAACACTAATAATAAATGATTATTATCTATTTTGGGTTTTTTTGTTTTGTTTTGTTTTGGTTTTTGGTTTTTCAAGACAGGGTTTCTCTGTGTAGCCCTGGCTGTCCTGGAACTCTGTAGACCTAGCTGACCTCGAACTTAGAAATCCGCCTGCCTCTGCCTCCCAAGTGCCACCACTGCCTGGCTCTATTTTGGTTTTTGAGACACGGTTTCTCGGTGTAGTCCTGGAATTGCTCTGTAGATCAGGCTAGCGTGGAACTCAAGAGATCCACCTGCCTCTACCCCCCAAGTGGATTAAAGGAATGCACCACCACCACCCCACAGCCTAGAATTTTTTTTTTTTTTTTTTTTTTTTTTTTTAAAGAGACACTGTGTCCCTACGTTGTCAGGCCATCTCCAGACTCCTAGGCTAAGCAGTCCTGCCAAAGCAGCTGAGCACTTAGGGTACGTGTATTCATATATGCAAAGTCGCCTCAATTTTGATCCATAGCAATGAACTCAAATCACGATGATGGAGCCCAGCAAAGGCAAAGCAGCAGTGCATCTGGGGCTGGATTCAGAGCAGGCTGCCCTGCTTGAGACCTCTGACCACTCTGAAAGTCCACAGCCTCTCACATGCTGAGCCCATACTCCACACCTGACTGATCCTCATCCGCTGCACCCATAGCCCGGGGCTGGGCTCTCCCAAACCCCCCCTGGACACAAACAGATGGTGTAGGTTTAGATTCCAGCTCTGTGACTCACTGGCCAAGCATCCCCCAGGCCAGTTATTTTCTCTATGGCTCAGTTTTCCCTTCTGCAAAGTGGGAGTAATAGCCGTGCGGAGATCACGGGGATGCTCTGGGGAGGGGTGGGTTGAACTTGTTTACCTGAAGTGAATTCAACCAGCCAGGGAAGTGCTGGAGAAAGGAAACTAAATAAACAAATATAGTAGGTGCTGTGACCCAAATGTCACTCAGCTGTGACCTCGTCTACCCAAGGGCTCTGCAGTAGGAGGGTGACTTGGAGCCCAACAATTTGGGGCCAAACCAGGCAATGTAGTGGCATCCCTATTTCAAAATATAATGAATAAATACATATATAAATAAAAGCAAGTGTAGTTGAGTACTTACTGTGGACCAGGCCTGTGAAGCCTTGTGTACTTGATGGAGTTCGAGGACCAGATCTCACAGAGCTGACATTAGAGAAGGGGAGACTGATGAAGGCCCGAGCCACCTCCTCTTATTCTTCCCAACCATCGCTTGTGTGATACTGTGTCGATCATTCTTAGGCTCAGGCTCAGGCCTTCCCAGGCTTTCCGAATCTCATCCCCTGCCTTGGCTCTCTGTACAGTCCTATGACACCATGCCTGCAGGCCTTTGCAGCCTTAGAGATCTTGTTTCCTCTGGCCCCCACCCCCATCCCTCTGCCTGCCCAAAGGCTCTGGGCTTCCTGAAGTCTGTCTGCTCTGGGTTCAAACCAGCCACTTCCCTACCCTCTGACCTACCCCCGGTCTCAGTCCTTTGTGCTGTGCGTAGTGACATGTGAATCTGGATTTTTTTTTTTGGATGGATTTTTCTCTGTGCAGCCCTGGTGGAGCTCACTCTGTAAACCAGACTGGCCTTGAACTCCGAGATCTGCCTGCCTCTGCCTACCAGTGCTGGGATTAAAGACGTGAGTCACACCACCACCACCACCACCACCTTATTTTGTTTCTTGGTGTCTTGTGCCAGCCTAGTACAGCGCGTTCAGGCTGGCCAGGTCTGGAGCTTTCATTCCCAGTTTAAGAGGCAGAATAGCCATGCTATATAACAGACACTTAAGTGCAGAAAGAGTGGAGAGGAAAGAAAAGGAAGTGGGTACAGAAGAGAGGGGGAGGCCTTACTGAAGGTCACACAGCGCCACCTCAGGCTCAGCCAGGCTGTGGGTGTGTACAATCAGATGGAGGACGTGCTCATTCAAATAAGGACAAGAATAATGGCACACTCCCCATCTCCATTTAAAAATAGTCACATTTGCTGACACACGTTTGGCACTTCCTAGGTGCCTGGTGCCCTGTTCAGACTCTTTACACTGTTAACCTTGGACCCTCCCAGCAGCCAGAAATGATGAGTTCCACTATTTTTATTTCCGTTTTACAGATGAGGAAACCAAGACACAGAAGGTCTGGGGAACTTGCCTGATGTCACACAGCCACGACGAAGCCAGGGGCGCTTCGAAAGCACAGCCTCATGTGGGCCGGGGCTGGGGCTGGGGGACTTAGCCCCCATTATCACTTCTACAGCAGTTCAGCCAGGCTCGCAGAGCTGCACACCGGCCCGAGAGGACTCCCGGGGCACGGGGGAGGAGCAGATTCTGGCACAGACCTAGCTGCTGCGGCAGCCCCAGGCCTCGTCCCCAGACCTTGGTGGATGTGTTAGAGAGAGCTGTGGGGTGGTAATGGCTATTAGAACAGGAGATGAGCTAGGGGTCTGGGTCTCTAACTCCTCATCGCCTGCCTGAGAGGCCTGAGCAGTGCCATTTGCCACCAGCGTTTTGATGGAGCATGAGGATGGGTGCGCGCGCTCGACGAGGCGAGCCCGGGCTCTTTGTGTGTCCGAGCTCGTGCGCGCGTGCGTGCATGCGTGTGTGTGTGTGTGTGTGTGTGTGTGTGTGTGTGTGTGTGCGCGCGCGCGTATATGTGTGTGTGTGTGTGTGTGTGTGTGTGTCCCCTGTGTGGGCGTGGCTGACAATCCAGGCCCCGCCCCAGGCCCCGCCCAGGCCCGGCCAAGCTGGTATTTTTCCACCCAGCAGGATGGGTGATGCGGAGAGCTGCCTGTTCAGACAACAGACACGCGAGGTCAGGGAGAAGCCGCTTATAAATTACCGCTTCCTCCGCGCCGCCACCAGCGTCGTGCTCCGGGACCTGGCTGCTGCCGAGCTCCCGTGCCCAGCCGCCAACGCCGCGATCCCCGCCAGTCCCGCCAGCCCCGCCAGCCCCGGGCCATCCGCTGTGGGCTTAGCCACCCAGGTACCCAGGGCGTGCGGGCCGCAACTGCAGCCCCCTCCCCAGGCCGCGCTCCGTCACCTCACCGCGTCCCTGCGGGTCTGGCCTCCCCGCTCTCTTTCATCCCCTTCACCCCTGAGGGAGGGACCGAGGGTCTCCTGCTCAGCTCTGCTGGAGAGGGAGTTATTGTTTCCCTGGCGAAGGGGCTGGGGCTGCTGGTGCGGCGGCAGGTGTGTGTGTGTGTGTGTGTGTGTGTGCGCGCGCGCGCGCGCGTGTGTGTCCCACGGGGTGTCTCCTTGTCCCTGGATGTCTCTATTTCTGAGGGTGGCTGTTTCTCCACCCTAGGCAGCCGTGTACATGTGCGCCCCAGGGTGTGTGATATTCCCTATGTCCGGGGCTGCCTTACCTGAGTGTAGTGTGGCCGTGTGGCTCTGTCTACACACACACACACACACACACACACACTCGTCTTGACTATGTGAACCTGTAGGTGTGGCTGTGTCTCCGGAACCCTGGCCGTGTGCACGTGTGTGTGTGTGTGTGTGTGTGTGTCCCTGAATGTGGCTGCATCCCTGGGTCCCTGGTTGTGGGCAAGTCTAGTGTCTTTCAGCTGTACCTGAGAGGGCGTCCCTTGCTCCCAGTGGGCCCAATGGGCATCTTTGGTTCTCTGTAGTATTTAGGAGAGGTAAAAGGGAGGTATGGCTCCAGGTGCTGCCTGGGTGTGGCACGCAGGTGGTAGTGACAGACACCCAGGCTTGAGTAGCAGGGCTGAGGCCCGGAGCGACAGCCAGGGGCAATGGGCAGTGGGTAGCAGCAGCTGGACATATCTTCCTCTAGACTGCACCCCTTCAGTTTATGGGTTCCTCTTTTGGGTGGGAGGTTCTGGTCCGCTCCCACTGGGGAAGCCACACAAGAAGCCAGTCTCAGGAACAGGTCCTACAGTCCCAAAGCCTCAACCTAGACTAGCCGGGTTGCAAGGGAGGCGTGTGCGCAGCAGGGCCACCGACCTGGCTATTTTGGTCACTGCTTGGCCTCTGCCAGATCCCTGCCTACTCCAAGACCAGCCCCAAAGGCTCGGGAGACAGCCTGGGCCCCCATTTCCTGCCTGGAGAAATAAATCAGCTCAAAGATTGGCCAGGCGCCTGACCCAGAGGGTCTTCGGACTGCGGTTTAGTAGCACGTGGCTCCATTTGGATGTCAGTAAATTGGCCTCCGATTTGGCACAGCTAGTTTTCAAATAAATGTCATAGAGATCTTTTTTAAATTAAAAGAAAAAAATTTTTTTGTTGTTGTTGCTGGTAGGGAGGGGATCTCACCCAGAGTCTCTAAGCCAGAAGGAGTTTATTTTTATGAGAGAGCTGGTGAGTGCTTAGCAACGGCCTGCCTGCCTCCCTCTCTACTAGGGAGTCATTGGGGAGTGGGGGGGGGGGGGGGGGGTGGTGAAAGGGAGGTGTTTTATCAAGATGATGGTGGGTGGCTGGAGGGGGGACCTAGGCACCAGCTGAGAACCCATGGTATTAGCAGATGGCTGGAGACTGTCTTAGACTTTGGTTCAGCCACCCAGTTAACCTGGGACAATATTTCTTGTCCTCAGTCTCTTCACCTGTAAAATGGGTGGGGCATACTACCCATTGGCTATGTCAACCAGGGATCCAAGAGTCAGTGCTTGTCCCCAGGAAGAGTGTGTCCCCCTTGATGGTGACCTTGGGTAGTTCTCTTAGCTTGAGCTTGGCTGTCCAGGCGACAAGGACGCTAAGGCCAGCCTCGCCTTGTCCTTGAAGGGATTGAGGGAGATGAGGCTCAATAAGCTTGTGGTAAGCTGTAAAGCCGGGCTCGGCTCTAGAGCTGCTGATTAGAGGGTGTCACGAGGTCTTGGGTCACTGTGGTATGTGGCAAGGGCCATGGTGTTGTCCAGAGAGCCCTTTTGTCCTCTGGGGATACCCTGGAACTGCCTGTAGCTCTGTTATGGTCAGCTTCCCTGACTTTCTAACCTCCCCACCCCCCCTGTATCCATACCTGCTTGGTAGAATCTGGAGGCTCAGGGGTGGGGGGGGGGAAGAGCCCATTCTACAGATGGGTCAATTGAGAGCTGCCTAGGAGCCTGCCTTGTTTGGACTGCACAGAATTGGCATCCCTAAAAGCTTTGCCTCGGTCAGCTGTGCATTTAGGCTTCACAGCGCTTGGGCCACGGATTTGTTGGGGACATTAAGGTGGGGAGGTTTAGGTGGGGACGTTAAGGTGGGGACGTTAAGGTGGAGGAGGTTGTGGAGAAAATGAGAGACAAAGATATCCTGGTCCTTAGGGCTGGAGGGTGTATGGAGGGGGTGTCCTTATACCTCATATTCCTTCTTGCTTCTCAGCTACCATCTCTGCAGCAGGTGTTGTGTCTCCCCGCCCCCACCCACCCAGAGGCAGCCTGGGCACTTGGGGTCCCCTGCTTCTAACCTCGACTTGTCAAAGGTTAAGTTCTCCGAAAGTTTCCAAAGGTCTCGGTGATAAGGTGCCATGAGTCACTAAGCACATTCCTGGACACAGGAAAGAGCTGTCAATCACAAGGACTCCCTGGAATGTTACCCAGCTACTGCCATTGCTGCGATCTGGGTGGGAATAGAGGGTTGGCCTGGGGTTCCAGCCGTGATGACTGACTTTGGCAGTGGTTGCAGGTAAGAATCAGACTCTTTGAGGCTGCAGCTTGCTTCGTGGTGTTTGTCAGTTTAGCCCAGCCAAAGAAGTTTGCATCTATGTGTTGTGTGGAGTAGCTACGGTTCTGGGGTATCCATGCCCTGGGTGAGAACTAGGGCTTTCTTAATGTGTCTTATTTAGGTGGTTAAGAAACCTTGGCTCAGCAGGGCGGTGGTGGCGCATGCCTTTAATCCCAGCACTTGGGAGGTAGAGGCAGGCAGATTTCTGAGTTCGAGGCCAGCCTGGTCTACAGAGTGAGTTCCAGGACAGCCAGGGCTACACAGAGAAGAAACCCTGTCTCAAAACAAAACAAAACAAAACAAAACAAAAAAGAAACCTTGGCTCAGGTCAGCCCTGGGCAGGCACTGGATTTAGGGTAGAATGTTGGCTTTGAGGCACTAATAACCACAGCCATCCAAGGTTGTCTTGAGGAAGACTTAAGACCCTGTGAGCCAGTGTGTGCTCGGTGAGGCAGAGTTGAAATTGGTGTCAATGCTTCTTATGGACAGAGAGGCAGGGTGAGTTAGCCTGGTAGGCAGGAACACAGAGGGTTTACAGGTACTGTGACATGAAATAGCTAAGTGTGCTTAGAGAACGTGTCCATGGGGTCTCAGTTAGAGAGAGGCCATGAAAAGATGTGGCCAGAGCCAGGTAATGGAGGGCTATGGGTTTCAGGCTTAGAGTTATCAGGAGGGCAGCAGGAAGACAAATAGATTTAAACAGCATCTGGGGACAGTAGCAGGAGTCAATCAAGATTGGAGCCTGGGGAGAGACCCCTAATGGGGAGCAAGGAGCCGGGTTGGGCTACAGAGATCAAGAGTGGCTGCCTACTGGCCTACCATTGGACAGAGTACAAGGCATTTTCTGGACCAATGAATCTGGCCCCGAGTTCTTTCTGTAAACACTAGGTGAAGCCTGGACACGCTGTTTAACAGGTACCAGGCCATTAACCTGCTGGTTTCTACCTCCCTGGAGCATGCAGATCTGGCATCTTTAGGGAAAGTTATGGGCAGGTCTGAGAGGGGCGGGGCTCTCCCTTCTGACCACTTTGGATTAAAGGATTCTTTTGGAAACACAAGCTGAGGCTGGGCTTTGGGGGGTGGGGTCGGAGAGGCAGGAAGATAGAAATGTTTGTCTTTTTCTTAGTGTGTGTGTCAGGGGTGGTGGGGGGATGGGATGGGGAGGGGAGGAGGTTGGCCTGGAACTTATTATGTAGCCCAGGCTGGCCTGGAAAATTTGCTACAATCCTCCAGCTTCAGGCTTCCGAGTTCTGGGATTACAGGTGTGGGGTGCTGTGCCTAACACTTCCCTATGATTTTTAAAAAGCATTTGGGGCCTGAGATATGGCTCATCAGGTAAAATCACCTGCTAGGATCACCAGAATGAGAGAATTCCACAGTGATCTCCTCTGACCTCCATATGAGATCCTGGCATGCCACATAAGATACACATAATAATAATAATAATAATATTTTTCAAGGAAAAAATATTAAGGGTCTGGGACTGTACAGTGTGTGCTTAACCTGAGTTTGATCTCTGGTATCCCCCCCCCAATTAAATTAAATTAAAGTATAATGCAGAGATGCTTTGAAGTTCAGTAAATTTAGACATCAGTGTAACTACCACCGAGATCAAGATAAAAATATCCCTATGTTTTGCACACGTGTTTGTGTATAAACATGTGTGTTGATGCATATGGGGAGTGTATGTGCAATTATGTGTATGTGCTTGTGGGGATCAGAGGTCAACATTAGGTGTCTTTTCAGTTGCTTTCTACCTTTCGTGTGTATTTCTGTGTGGTGTGCATGTGTGTGGATATGTTCATGTTTGTACATATGTATGTGGAGGCTAGAGTTCAACGTCAGCTGCCTGCCTTTCTCCTTTACTCTGTTGGTTTTTTGTTTTTTTGAGACAGAGTCTCTCACTGAACCTGGAGCTAGGATGGCAGCCAGCAAACTCCAGCTTCCCATCTTTGTCGCCCCTCCCCCCATGCTGGGCTGCATGAGTGTAGGGCCACATCTGCCTTTTTATTTTGGTGCTGGGGACCTGCACTTGCTTCTCCTGCTCATGCAGCCAGCTCTCTTACCTGCAAAGGCCCCCTCTCTAGGTCCTCTGCTCCTTGCTTTTTTTTGTTTGAGGAGGAGATAGGGACTTCACCCTTGCTAGGCAGACAACGTACCACTGAGGCACATCCCCAGCTCTCGAGCCACTTTTTAGATGTCTGTCACTGTTAATGAATTTTGCCAAGTCACCTCCTCATATCAGTGGATTTGTGCCAGGCAGGGTGAATCACCCTTCTAATCCCAGTACTGTATGTATGTGTGTATTATGTATGGCTAACTGTAGCTCTGACTATTAAATGAAAAGTTCTAGAAATGAGCAGTTCATGTGTTGTCGAATACATTTTATGATAATATTGGGTTATAATTCTATTTTATTATGAGCTATTGCTCTCAGAATGACTAATTTATAAATTAAACTTTATCTTAATTATATGTGAGGGGTGAAAGAAGGCAGTGTAGATAGGAGGTCATTGCTTTCTGTATTTGAATGCTATAGTGTGCCCTCTGGGCAAGAGGCATGGTAACCATACAACAGTTGTCCATTTGTCCTGTAGATGCTTTGTCTGTAGGTGTAGGATTGATTGTGAGAGAATCTCCTGTGGGCATTGTGTGCTAGCTTTTCTAACGGACATGCCATTTCATTTGTGCAGGAATGACAAACAGCCAAATGATTCACTCTTTAGTTACAAAAAATTATATACCTCGAGCAATACAGAACTATTATAAGCTAAAATATATCCCCTTCAGATCATTACAAAATATCCATATCTAAGGTTGGGTTGAGGGTATAAGCTGTGGAGTGTGTGCTTGCCAAGTGTGAGGCCCTGGGCTCCATCCCCAACGCTAAAAACAACTAAATAAAGACCTGGAGACTATCTGTTGCTCTCATATGCAGCTTTAGCTGTGTGGTACCTGTAGTGTCTGTCAGAACACAGACTGCTTTTTATCACTTTCTGGGTCCGTTTTCATTTCCTTGTGGGTGTTAAGGATTCGCTCAGCAGGCCAGTCAGCCAGCCAGCTAGCCAGCTAGCCAGCTGTGGTTTGGTTTTGTTTTTAACAAAAACAGTGTCATACTGTTCCAGGTTCTGCCACTTGGCCTGTACAAACAATGGCCCATTGTGACCTGCCACTCCGCAGAATGCCCTGCAGAACACACTGCAGAACATACAAGCCCACCAGCCCACTGTGCACATCCTTGGCTTGTGACCCGCTGGCCTCTTCTGTCCTAGCTGACCACCCAGACTACAGCTCAGTGAGGGCGTCGCCTCACTCAGTGGCTTCCAACTTGCCCCGGAGGTGAACAACAGCCTGAGTCCTTACCACTGACAGGAGGAACACGTGTCCTTTTAAATACAGGATCTCACCCATTCAATTCTCCTGCCTCAGCTTCCCAGGTGGCTAAAACTGCAGGTGTGTACCACTGGTTGCACCGCAGATGCTTATTGAGCACCTACTGTATGTCAGGCACCATCCCAGGGGTAGGAAGGGCAGCAATGAATAAACCAGTCTCTGGTGCTGGCGGCTCGCAGTCCCTTGGGAGAGTGAGACCAACATAGGGAGGGAGAGAAGATGAGTATCTGGAGGTTAATGTACAATCTCAGGCCCTTTATGCTGAGGGCAGGCACTTAGGAACAGGTCGCAGGTGTGCGGAAGAGTGGTCCATTGACTGTGGAGTTCAGGGACTGTGGACTTTGGGATTACCCAGCTAACCTGCCCCACCCACCCACCTACCTCAGGGACCAGGAGCTCTGATGAGGTCTGGGTGAGGTGTTTATCTGTGGAAGAGATCCAGCCTCCCAATTACCTATTGTTCAATTTCCCTGCCTCTGTCATGCCCACCGTTCTGATTATGTAAAACTCCCCCTCTGGGAGGTAGGTTAAGGACACTGGCAAGATCTTGTGCAACCAAATTTTCTGAGGATGGAACCCAGGGAGGTTTCTACAGTTAGGCAGGTGCTGTGCTGCTGAGCCACACCCCAGCCCCTCACCTCAATGTTTCCTGCTGTTATTCATAGTCTCAGTTAATGGGAACAGGATGGGAAGGAGGCACCGCCCTCCCCCTCCCCAAGGGCAGGCTGCTTGAGAGATAATCACAATCTAGGACCCAACTCCCAGAAAGCTTGGGGAAGAACCTGGAGCCTGATACTGATGAACTGATCTGGTCAGCCCAGGACTGAGCTGCATGGGGGAAGGGTGGGAAGGACATTCTGCCCAAACTTGTTGGGCATCCAGTGGACAGGAGACATCTGTTAACTGAGCCTACCCGTCTCCTCCTGGGCTGGTAGTCTGTTCACCTTGTCCCATCCCTTCCCCACCCTCTGCCCCCAACTTTGGTAGCTCCATTAAGTAGATGGAGCTTTTAGGGTAGGTCTCCTAGCTGGGACATTCTGAGTGTCCTGTTTCCATGGTGCTCGTAACAGGGTAGAAGTGGAATATGACTGGTTCCCATGTTCCGTCAACCCCCTTCCTACGGAAAGCCCAAAGGTGGAGGTTCCTAGATGCTTGGCAGGGGGTAGAGAAGTGTTGCTGGCCAGTGGATCTGTGCAGTCATGCCTAGTGGGTGAAGGGCACTGGAACAGGGCTGTTCTGAGGACTCTGCCCCTGCACCAGGGCTAATCAGCTCCAATGGAAGGCTGGTCATGATTTCAAGGACCTTCATTCTATCACCAGATGGCACCTGGTATCCACAGCCTCCCGACCAGCCGCCATGTCTCCTGGGCACCTCTCTATACCATCTAGGAGGTTATGTTGAGTCAATCTCCTGTTCAAGAGGCTTCCCTCGGCTCCAGAGCGCTCTGTGAACTCTGTGACTAACTCTAAAGAAGAATTTGATGGTAGAATCTTTCCAAGATCGGGCTCACCTCTCCTTGTAGCCTGGGGTTCTCCACTGAACCTAGTCCTTTGTTCCCTACCTTCTTCCCACTCCTCAAGTACAGCTTGGAGCTTCCTGGTCCAAGAAGCATTCCTTGACCCCGGGTGGTGCTTCACATACAGGAAGCCAAAGATCACAAGAATCAAAGAGGACTTGAACTTCCCTGCCTGAGCTCCTAGGGCTCTGTCCCCTGGCCTGATCTTGGACCTCTGTGAGCTTGCCGTATATCCACCTGACCACCAGCTGGGGAGACACAGAGAGGAGGGGAGATACTCCAGCATCTAGCAGAGGGGCCTGGCTCACAGAAGTGCACCCCCATCCTGAAATGAGAGCCTATTCTTTGAACATCTATTGGTCCAGGCATGGACCCACCCATCCACCCACCTAGCAGGTACTTATTCCTTCCAGGCTGTGCAGATGTCACCAGTGAATAGGGCAGTCTGAAGTATAAATCCTGGGGCTGTCTGCTTGGCAAGAGTGATGGATGTCCAGCAAAACAGTTATGCAGGTGACCTGTAAAATCAAAGTCAGGAGGCCGGGCAGTGGTGGCGCATGTCTTTAATCCCAGCACTTGGAAGGCAGAGGCAGGTGGATTTCTGAGTTTGATCCACAGAGTGAGTTCCAGGACAGCCAGGGCTACATAGAGAAACTCTGTCTCAAAAAACCAAAAAAAAAAAAAACAACAACAACAACAACAACAAAAAAAGATCAAAGTAAGGCATGGTAAGCCAGGACTTGTGTCCTTGGTCTCTCTGACTTACAGTGTGACCTAAGTGAATCCCTATCCCTCTCTGGTCCTTGGGTTTGAGGAGATCACTTGTGGATCATGAGGAAAAGAGTCCTAAGTCTGTGTGGTCACAGTGTGAGGTATACCTCCACTTGTCCTCTTGCTGATTTTTCCAGGATGGCCTGACCCTTGCTTTGAAAGAAGGCATCCCAGTTTGGAGAACAGAATTGCAGAGCAGTGCAGAGCAGAGCTGTGTCAATCAGTTTTTAGTGAGGTCTATCTCCTTGGGAACAATGTGGGTTTGCTTAAACTATTAGTGGGAGAATATAGATTAGAACAAATCTTTAAAAAGAGAAGAAAAGAGAGAAAGGGAAAAAAAAAAACAAAAAAAAAACCAACCACACCTGCTGGCCCCTTCCCTTGGTGCTGTGGAGTCTATTTCTGTCTTTCGTTTCTCACGGTAGAAGGTGGGCTTCTTTTATCCTGTTGTGAGCCTGAAAAATGTGTCAACCCTTGTGGAATATCTCTTTCCCACCCCCTGTCAGCTTTTAGCCATGACAAGTGTTTTGTGTATTTTTTTTTTTTTTTTTTTTGGGTAGGGGTGATGCTTCTGAGGGTGACATCCAGAATGATAGGGGAGGGCTTTGCTCCTGTTCTGGGAAGCAGTATGAAATACTGATATCGTTTCTTTTTCTGTAGCCCATTGGGGCATGGTAGGAGAGGGGTGACATGGTGGACTGTGGCGGTGGCGGGAGTTGGGTGTGGTGTAGAGGGTGCTAAGCGGCAGCTGTGATGCTTCTTTGCGTCCCCAAACCCCACTGTGGCTCGGAACCTGCCACCTCTCCTCTCAGTGTTTTGTTGACTGAAAGGAAGAGGGAGAGGCCACCCTGCTTCGCTGATTCAAGGGCACTGAGTCAGTATGGTCTGGTTGAGGGATAGCTGTGAACTTGACCTTCCTTGAGATTATGCAATTCTCTGGCTGGGGTGAGTTCCAGGGTCTCTCTGTGTGTGGGTCTGTTTGTAAGAAGGCCAGAGCAGTGAGAGGCTGGAAAGGGGAACTGGGTAGGGGGTGAGTCGGTCGTTAAGAGGAGCTGGACTCAATTCTCAGCAACCACGCTGCATCTCACAGCTGTCCTGTAACTCCAGTTCCAGGGCATCCAACACCTCATAGAGCCAATGCACATGAAATACGAATAAATCATTAAAAAAAAAAAAAAAGAAAAAGAAAAAGAAAAAGGGCTGGAACTGGGAAATCACTTAGAACCCACCACAGTGATCTCCGAGGCAAGACCATGCCTTCTTAGTGTCAACTCCTATTTTGAGTTCTGAGGCCCAGGCTCCAGTCAAAGGATAATTTGCTTCCTTTGAATGTAAAGAGTCCAGCCTCTGCCAACATCCTTGGAAAGCCCCAAACCTGCCACTATAAAAACTTTGGTTATTATTGTCCCTCCACTCAGTGGTGGTAGCTACCTCCAGTTTTCCCTGAGGCCCCAGCCTGAGCCCCTCTCTTCCCCCGAGCCCTCAGCCCATTAATAATTGTTCTTTTTCCTAACATTACCCTGACTTGAGATTGCTGTCACCAGGGTCCTGGAGCTACTAGGTGTGGTGCATTGTGGTGTTGTGAGGGTGTAAATCATGTAGACCAGCTCTGATCAGATTTTGTTTTTAGATGATTTTTAAAAAATTTTCTATAACCCAGGATGGCCACAAATCCATGATCCTGCTCCTTCAGCCTCTCGAATGCTGAGATTACAGGTGTGTACCGCCACGCTAGGCTTTCTCCGAGTCATGATACAGGTCAAGTTGGACTCTCCAACTTGGGACCTAGCATTCAGTATTCCTTAAAAGCTTAGCTGAGGTAGCTAGCTGCACAGTGGGTACACCTGTGGTCCAGTTATGTGGGAGGTTGAGGAGGAAGTATGGCCAGAGCCCAGGAGTTAGGGCAATATAGTCTGAGCCACATAGGGAGGGAGACCCAGGCTGTAGACCCTTCTCCTCCAAAAGATGAATAATATGATAAATTCTATTTTCCTAGTGTTCGTATCTTGCATAGGAAAACCCCAAAGCCTTCCTGGGGGCAGGTGACTGGCTCAAGGTCACAGGGCTGGGAGCTGGCTGAGCCGGCCTTGGGCCAGTGCCACCTTGGAAAGGATGCTTATGGGGAAGCCGCTTGCTACTCTGCAGTGTTGGCGGTCCAAAAAGCCACAGGAGGCTCTTGCAGGCAGCCAAGTCGGATGTAAGTCAGGGAGAGCCCAGGGCCAGCCAGGCCCTGCAGACAGGCCTAGTGGCTCCAGGCAGTGTGTCAGAACAAGGCCCCCAGCATGGAATCTGGCCTGTTGCCTACTGGGGTAGTGATGGTGTAGGGGAGTCTTTGAGAGGCTTTCAGCTCCTGGAAGACAACACAGGACCTGCTGAAACACCCCTCACATGGCCTCTGGTTATCTAAAAACATTCTAGCATTGGGGGCTAGCAGAAGCCCTTGACCCAGGACCAGTGCTGTCCTTGTGGAAAGCTGCAGGCCCCTGGAATTTTCTCCAGTTGGACTCTGCTTTGAGGATGCAGAGGGCCCCATGAGGTCTAGTTTCCTACCTGCCTAGGGCATATGTTTACATGGGTCACCAGGCCTCAGTAACTGGAAGAAAAAGACAGATTGAGTCTGAGTTCTTAGAACATGGTGGTCACTGGACCATAAGTGACAGTTATCACAGGACAGTGGAGAGAATAGGCGGCTCCATCCATATCCGGCATTCGGAGCTGGGGGTGGGGTTCGCAGTCTGTTGTAAAGTCCTCCAGATGTTTCACAGGCCTACCAGTGAGGACTGATTTAAACATGTATGTCTTCCTGTGTGCCCTGGAGCAAGGACTCGGGGTAAGGGGGAGGGTCAGGCCTAAGCTTTGCAGCAGACACGTTTTGGACAGAATGTCAGGCTGTGGGGAACCTCAGATGTCACGTCATCTATCACCTGCATCCTCCACATTGGTACTAATGGTTTGAATGTCAGATAGGATGAGCATAAAATGACACAGCAGGTTCAAGCCAGGGCACAGGCCTGTCTGTCTGTCTGTCTGTCTGTCTGTCTCTATCTCTCTTACATACACACACACACACACACACACACACACACACATTGCTGAAGATGGACACAGGACCTTGCTTATACTGGACAAGCACCCTATCCATGAGCCATATCCCTAGGTATTCAATTAACTAATTATATTGGTATGTGTATATGTTTTTACATGTATGTATGTATATATGTATGTATGCATCATGTATGTACAGTGTATACAAGTATCCTAGGAGGCCAGAAGAGGACTTCAGATCTCCTGAAGCCAGAGTCACAGTTGGCTATGAGCTTCCTAATGTGGGTGTTGGGAAATGAACTCCAGCCCTTTGCAAACACAGCAAGCACTCTTAGCGGCTAAGCCATCTCTTTAGCCTTGCATTTATTTAGTTTTTGAGATGAGGTTTTTCTGTGTAGCTCAAGCTGGCCTCAAACTTACTATGTAGCTCAGGTCAGTCTCCAAGTCATGTTCTTCCTGCTTCATTCTCTCCAGTGCTGGGATTATATGTGTTCCTCTATGCCCTAATAAGACTTACGGTTGTAGTTGGCAAAAATATCAGTTTAAATTATCTTTAGAGGTAAATAGAACATTGACTGGTACATTTACCTGAAGAGGGCAGGTTAGGAATCCTCCAGGTATGGCTATATTCAGGTGCTGAGATGTTATTAGTCTGCTCCATTTCTGGGCTCTGTGTTCCTTAGTGCCTACTCCATTCTCCCTGAGGGACCTTAGCTGCCCCAGTGAAACCCCGTCTCTACAAGCTGTCTCAACTTAGAAGCAGCCTCCTCCTCTTCCTCCTCCTCCTCCTCCTCCTCCTCCTCCTCCTCCTCGTCCTCCTCCTCTTCCTCCTCCTCATCCTCCTCCTCTTCCTCGTCGTCGTCCTCCTCCTCCTCTTCCTCCTCCTTCCCTTCCTCCTCCTCCTCCTCCCCCTCCTCTAAATTATTTTAGGATTATGTATGTGTGCGTGGTGCATGTATATGTGTGTGTTGGGGGCAGTGCACATGACTTAACATACCTGTGGATGTTACAGGAAGACTGTGAAGTCTGTTCTCATCTATCTATCACCTTTGTGTGGGCTCTGAGGATGGAACTCAGGTTGCCAGGCTTATATGGCAAGTGTCTTTAACCCACT
Source organism: Montemys delectorum (assembly GCA_019843815.1). Classification (NCBI taxonomy): domain Eukaryota; kingdom Metazoa; phylum Chordata; class Mammalia; order Rodentia; family Muridae; genus Montemys; species Montemys delectorum. The sequence goes on from JADRCD010235002.1 coordinate 27,176, forward strand.
GAGCCCTCTTGCCAGCTCCCCAACCCCCAGTGCTTTTAGCAAGAGTTCTGGCTGTCATTTGAATTGTCCAGGTGTAGTCAAGTCCATGAGTGAGTGACTCTGATTGGCCAAGTCTAGTTCATGTGTTTCTCCAGAAGTAGGAGGTGAGATCAGTTTCCTGATAGGATGAGATCAATAGATGTGCCTCACCAGGTCAAATCAGTTCAAACTGTTCCTACATTGGGTATGAGTGCCAGCAAGCCACCCAGACCCACTGATACAGAGGGCTGCTCTTATCTGTCTGAGGTGAACTGGCCTCTTACCAGTCAGATTTATCCAGACAGAATGCCATGGGGCAAGGTTCCTTGAACAATGTGCTGAGAATTGCGCTTTAAACACACTGTCGGCCAGGCGGTGGTGGCACACGCCTTTAATCCCAGCACTTGGGAGGCAGAGGCAGGTGGATTTCTGAGTTCAAGGCCAGCCTGGTCTCCAGAGTGAGTTCCAGGACAGCCACGGCTACACAGAGAAACCCTGTCTCGAAAAAAAACAAAAAACAAACAAACAAAAAAAAAAACAAAAAAAAAAACCAAAAAAACAAAAAACCAAAACCAAAAACAAAAAAACAAAAAAAGTCAAAAAACAAAAAACCCCCAACCAACCAACCAAAAAACCACACTGTCTCCATCTTCCTCGTTATCTTCCTTCCTTTGGCATGGCCCTGGAGAGTCAGGTACTCGTTACCATTTCCCATCTCTGTGCCTTACCCTTTGCAGATATTACTGACCCACCTCTGCCTCTGTAGGGCAATGTCCACCAAGGAAGTGGAGGAAGCCCCAGCGACTTCCCACTCCTGTTTCAGTCTCACCTTAGGGTTGGGCTTCTTGAGGTGTGGTCTTTCCTCAAACACTGCCTGGTACATAGTAGGTGCTTAAGAAATTGTTGACTAGTCCTGCCCTATGGTGCCATGGACTCAGTGCCTGAGCTCAGTGTGCTCAGTGTGTAGCAGTGAGTGGCCTGAGGAAGGAGGTTGGTAATGTACTGACAGAGCAGCCATAACTTTGCTCAGGTTGTGGGAGAAGCTAGAATTGCTGCCAGAGAGGAGAAGTGGAGCTTAAGGGTGGGGCCTGGGGAGGGGGGACAGGTGCCTCTGCCTACCTACCCCCCTCATCCCTGTACATCACCATTGATTCCAGTTTAAGTGTCATTGAAATCTTAGATCTCCATTGATAGGAATGCTTTTCTTTTTTTTTTAAATTTATTTATTATTATATATAAGTACACTGTAGCTGACTTCATACACACCAGAAGAGGGCATCAGACCCCATTATGGGTGGTTATGAGCCACCATGTGGTTGCTGGGATTTGAACTCAGGACCTTTGGAAGAGCAGTCTTTACCCACTGAACCATCTCGCCAGCCCAAGAATGCTTTTCTTGATTCTGCACATTTTTATAATCCAGGAAGGCTGAAAGGCCTCCCTGTGTCTAGGCCAGCAGCGCTGAGGGTGGCCTGAGACGCCAGGCCCAGAGCTCGGCCCCCTGGTTGTCTGTTCCTCAAATCCAGTTCTGAAGAACAGAGACTCCCTGTTTTTTTGTTTTGTTTTGTTTTTTGTTTTTTTAAGTGTCTGGGGTGCAGCCCTATTGTGGTGCTCCCACTGATCGTGTGCACAAGGCTCTGGGGGGGGGGATCCACCCTGAACATTCCAGGTGACGCGAACAAGTAAATCAAAATTCATGAGATGGCTTCTGGGCCATCCGCAGGGGAGAGCTGCTGCTGTCCAGCAGAGTCCAGCAGGTTTCCTGGGCGCGATGGGTCTCAGTAAGTTTAGTGTGGTAATTGGTGGACTGTGCCTTTTCTAAGAATCTTGGGGCCAGGCAGTTGTGTCTCAGCCAGCAAAGGAACTTGCCGCCTCCTAAGCTTGATGACCCAAATTTAATCCCCAGGAGCCTCCTGCAAGTTGTCCCTTGATCTCCACATGCCCCCTGACCCCTGCCTGCCACACACAGGAAGGTAATAGTAATGATGGTGACAGTAATAAAGAGAATCTTGGAGCCTCTTCACCCCTCTGTCTAGCCTTACTCTCTCCATAGGGGATAGCCAGTGACTGATCTGGGACCTGGGCAGTTTACAGAGCCAGTGGGGGTGTAGGCTTTCTGGTCTGGTCTAGTGAGTGGCTCACCTGTGCATACCAGCAAAAAGAACCTATCTTAATATATATAAAATATGTGTGTGTGTGTGTGATATGTGTGTATGTGTATCTGAAGCACACCCAGCATAAATGTAGAGGTCTAAGGACAACTCACAGAGTCAGCCCTCTTCTTCCATCGTGTGGGTCTGGGAGATCAAACTCAGGTTATCAAGCTTGGCAGCAGGCACTTTTACCTGATGAGCCATCTCCCTGGCCCCAAAGGGGCCTTTATTGTACATCAAACCCACCAGGGCTTCCAGCAGCCCCACACAGCATGCAAAGACAGTTGGGTAATTGGGACTTGGGCTGTCTGCGTTAAAGAGCAGTGAATCCAGAGAAAGGAGTCAGAGTCAGTTAGTTAGAGGGAGAGCAGGAGGAGGGAAGGGGGAAGGGGAGGGAGGAGAGAGAGAGAGAGAGAGAGAGAGAGAGAGAGAGAGAGAGAGAGAGAGAAGAGGAGA
>JADRCD010235002.1:29902-40989 GCA_019843815.1 Montemys delectorum
GGAGAGGAGAGGAGAGGAGGAGAGAGAGGGAATGTTTGTGTCTGAGTGACCACATGGGTCAGCACGTGTGTGAGAGTGCAAATCTATGTGTGTATATGCATGCTTGAGATTCAGCATCCATCATCCCATCATCCCATCGTCCCTGGTCCGGGTCTCACAGGCTCATGGAGGCCCCTCTCTAGCATGTGTGTTGAGAGTCACCCGTGGTCAGACCTGGTCACCCTGGGCATGCAGGCCCTGACCATACCTCTTTGCTTCCTATTTGCAACAGGTGCAGAGCCAGTGCCACAGCCTCTTCAGAGGAGCCTCTCAAGCGTAAGTAGTTTTTCAGCTTCCTTATAGGCTCAGGCTCACCACCACCACCACCCACAGCGGGATCCCACGGGGCGGGGCGGGGGAGGGGGAGGAGTCTCCAACTTAGTGTGTTCTCCAGGCTCTAGAAGAGAAGATTCCTGAGATGGCCTCAGCACCTTATTCTTGGCACTTCTGGGTGGAGGGTCACTTGGTCTGCCTGTACCCATGCTGTGGCAAGGAGTAGCCGAGGTAGATATCGTTGGGAGATGGGGAGCTTGGATGAGCTGATACTGAGCCCCACCTTCGAGGGGGCCCTGACTCTAAAGAGAGGATGCTCCAGCTTTTGATCTCAGGCCTCTCTAATCTCTTCTGTGTGTGTGTGTGTGTGTGTGTGTGTGTGTGTGTGTGTGTGTGTGTGTAAGTGCCCACACTGCTGGGGATGGAAAGGTGCTAATTCTGAGCTCTACCACGAGAGCTACAGCCCCAGCTTTACTGAAGGTTCTATTTGAACAGAACTGAAAATGTAAAGTTGTGAACGAATTTCAGTGAATTTCTGATGCCCTTCACTCTGATGGTCCTGGGGTTGATGCTGGCCAGGGTGTCTCATCCCTGTCCACTGATGTGAAGCACCACATGAACAGTATTTTTGCTGAATCACTGGAGAGTAAGTCACAAGTGGGGTGCCCCTTCCCCTAGTCCTTCATGTATTTCCTAAGAGCAAGGCCATTGTCTTATGTAACCACAGCCCGATTATCACCCGGGACATTTAACATTGACATAATTCTCATATCTGATTGGCTGATTGTCTCGGTACTACACCTTGCTTTGCCGTCTCTTTAATGTTCCCCCCTCTTCTTTGAGTTCAGAATCCTAATAGTGCTTGCAAGAAGGATTTGTTTTCAGTCTGATTTAGCTGACTTTAAACTTGAGATTCAAAGTCCTTTAATCTTGACATCTACTAAGGAACACTGGAGTGTGTATACGCACTCTCGAGAACATTCCAGGTTCAGGTCCTTGCCCTGCGATCTGGCTCCAGATTCAGGTCCTTGCCCTGCAATTCGTCCTGCCACTTTGTTGATCTTGGGACCCACCTGTGGACCCTGCTCTCAAATTTGAGAACTCCACCTTCCTAGATAGAGATTTCTTAATATCTAATCTTCCCCTCCCACCCCACCCCACCCCCCTTTCTCTCTCTCTCTCTCTCCTTTTTCATGGCTCTCTAGCATAAACAGTGCTCCACCCTGAGCTGTCCTCTTAGCTTCCAAGGGAGGTCTCTCACCGACACAGGGCTGGGGTATGGTCACTTTGAAGTCATCGGTGGAGCTCTCACGAGACTCTTCTTAACTGCCCACTGTGGCCAGACCCCATTGCACTTTTGGTCAGTTTCTGACCCAGTGTGCTCCGGTATAAAAAAAAAAAAAAAGGCCAACTGGAGACCATAGGTTCTCTGGCATCAGATACACCCATCTCCAGAGACTCAGACAACCTCCCCTGACAGCTGTTGAATGGGTGGATAACCTGCTCCATTATGCTCAGAGTCTTCACCTTAATGGTCATGTGTCAGGGATACTTATTGCCTGTGGGTACTGGACTTTCCTGGAAGTGTAACACATTAGCTTGTTACAACCCCAAGAGCCATGCTACAGCCTGAAGAGCTGCAGGAGGCAGGAGTTCTTGTTCTTTTGGTAAAGATGGCAGATGAACAAGTGGAATGCTTACTGAGTGCCAGGCATGGCCACACCCCCTTAGCAACTTGGATGCAGACTTGGAGTGCCGTTGTCTCCTAAGTACGGAGAGCACCATTGTGCAGACTGGGAAACTGAGACTGAGGGGTACCTCCCAAGTTCTCCCACTTGCCCAACGCCGGTGCCCACTTGGTGGCACTGCCCTCCCTATAGGTGGGGAGCCCCTTCCATCCCTAGCTACTTCCCTTTCCCAAGGTCTTCCTGCTGCTGGTTAATGAGCAGCCAAGGATAGTGGAAGCCAGGGAGGCCACCGCTTGCTCTGAGGCTGGAATGTGAGTTCTGTTTCTAGATAAAGAGCCTTGTGCAAGTAGCTGGCCCCATGGGGCCTGGCAACCTCATCGGCAGAGCATAGATGGTGACCATGTTGTTCCTCCTCGGCACTAATTCCAGAGGCAGACCAGGTTCCCTGAGCATGCACTTTGGCCCTCAGACTGGCCTACACCACTCTTGTATAGCCCTCCTGGCTTGCTGTTTCTGAAAAGGCTCAGGGCCTCCTCCCCCCCACCCTCCATGTGGTGGTCAGTGGGGTTTGCAGGGAGTATACTACACAGGGATGATACACAGTCTGAGTTCTGGGTGTGGCCCACTCCCACACATTACATGGGGCCTCTGGCCTTTGGGTTTCCATCTGAGAAGGGCAAGCAAGATAAATCTTTTTAGCCTTGCGGTGGAGAGCAGAGGAATGAGGAGGCAGGCAGGTCCAGGTTCTTTCCAAGTCTAGGGGCTGGGATGTGGCTCAGTGGCCCTTTGTAATGTTTGGAGTGCCTTCTCTACAAAACAAACAAAAAAAGCTCTTAGCCCAGCCCCAGCCTGTGCCTGATGTGTGACCATGAAGGGCGTCACTAAACATCTCTGAGCCTCAGACTCTCCCCTCTATGATGGAGTAGTTATGTCAAGCCAAGAGAGCTGCAGTCCACTGCAGGATGGGGGTTGGTGAGCCCAGGGGAGTTTTATGGGCTCAGGACGACTAATAGAATGAGTGCCAAGCACAGAATAGAGACTCATCGAAGGAGTCCCTAAAGAAGCTGCATCCCCTCTATTGAAGAGGCAAGTCTACCTCCCCAGGTGTTGTTGATTTCTGGGGTGCTTGTCCTCTGGGGTGCTAGGTACTCCTGCTTGTCTGTGGATACCAACATCCTGCTCCCTGGAGGCCTCCACAGTGAGAAAAATGCTTATTTATCATGTTTGTTCTGACTATGAAAGTCATGCTTTCAACACAGAAATACCAAAAGGGAAAAAGTCACCCCCTTTTCACCATGCAGAGGTGACCACAGTATAATGGAACAGTGTGTGTATTCACACATGTGTCCCATGGTGGAATCATGACACACATGTGTCATGGTGGAACATGTGTGTCATCCTACTACAGGGAGGCTGAGGCATGAAGGTCTCTCTAGCCCAGGCTTTATTTAGCTTAGGAATTTAAGGCCAGTTGGGGCTGCAGAATAAGACCCTGGATTGGTTGGCTATTTTTAGTCTTAGTTTTTTTTTTTTTTTTTTTAAGATAAAAGATCTGAAGTCAGGCCATGGTGGCAGAGGCAGAGGCAGGCAGATCTCTGAGTTTGAGGCCAGCCTGGTCTATAGAGAATAGAGAAACCCTGTCTGGAAAAACCAACATCAAGCTAAACCAAAAGATTTGGAATCCTGCTGTGTTGTCCGGGCTGATCTGAAACTCAGTTGCTCTAGCCTTCCTCTGCCTCGGCCTCCTGAGGAGCTGGGGCCACAGGTATCTGGCTAATGTTTTCCTCTTGAATGGAGACACGTGGAGGCTGGAAAAACATTTTTAAAAGAAAGCCTAGGAGGCAGCCGGGGCAAGCCCCAGGAGGTACATTTCCATTTTCCTGCCATTTTCCTTGGCTAGACCTTGAGTGCTTTGGGGGCTTCCTCAGTCTTTCTCTGAAGCCTCCTCCCTGCCGCATGGCTGCTTGTAGGTGCTGGACTTCCATTCTAGCTTATCTTAAACATGCTACCTCCCCCAACCCCCCCACCAGCCACCCCCCCACCCCCAGCCGCCTAGTCTCTATTCCCATTGTGGGAACAGTCAGCCACTTGGATTTACTGCCCTGCTGCCTTTAATTGTCTTTAATCTCTAACAAAACTGTCCTTTTTGAATTTAAACAAAAAACAACAAACAAACAAACAAACAAAAGTGATCCAAGAGTGGTGACACATGTCTGTGATCCCAGACTAGGGAGCCTCAGGCAGGAGGATAGCTAAAAATTGGAAGCCAGTCTGGGTTACATAGAGTTCCAGGGCATTTGAGGAAAGCATTTATTTAATCCCCAAGTGAGAACTTGTTTTTTAGATACGCTCACCAATAAAACACTCTACAGTGAACAGTACCCGGCTTCTATTTTTTTTTAATTGTATTAAACTATATATAATCTGTAATTGATTGTCAGTCTTGGGAGAGGGGTGGGTGCTGGGGATAGAACTTGAGGCATCAGCAGGCTAGGCAAGTGTAGCGCTCTACAGACTCACCTGAGCCCCACTGTAGACACTCTGCCTTTCAAAGGTCAGTGGGGGTGACCGTGCCCCCGTACCCCCAGGAGCTAGCTCTGAGCTTTTCTGTCTTGACCATACCTGCATATGGCCATATCTTATACCTTGATGCAGTGTACAAGTTCTCCCCTTCCCCACAGGGGATGGGCCCAGGGTGTGTGCTCGCCTCAGATTCTGCTACTTTGAGATGCACTTCTGGGATACCCATTTCAAAGATGTGCCGACTCCCAGTGTCGAATCTCTGGTTTTCCAGAGACCACATACTCTTTGATATCAGTGACAGCTTTGGGGTACTAGGAGGAAGCCGCAGCTCTGCTCTAGGGACACTTCTGCCTTTGGGGCCTCAGAGGAAAAAAAAAAGAAAATATCTCACCCTATACCTGTCTCTACTCAGCCCATCTCATTGGGAGAAGACTAGAAAACCCCAGAAAAACAAAACCAAAAACCCATCAACGCCGGGAAGTTAAAACCAAACTCTACCCTCTAGTGACCCCAAATCTATTCCTGCCATGTATGGCCTTTGTCAAAATGGGCATGAAGTCATACACTGCAGCCTTCTGGGAGGGTCAGGAAAGAAAAACCAAAAGTTTTTGGTATAGTGATGGGCATATAGCAATTGCTCAAGAAACAGTAGCTGTCATTGCTACAGCTTCCTGCTGCTGGTATGACTGGGCTCTGGTGTTTTGGGGAAGCCAGGACGCACAGGCAGAGCTCTAGATTTCACAATGCTTTCTGCATTTGGTGTTCCCATAGTCATCTAAGAGAGCTCTTACTGCCCCATGTCACAGGTGGGAAAACTGAGGCCCCAGAAGGCAGCGACGGTTTCTGGCTCTTGTTTTCCATGCTGGGACATGGGCTTCCTCACAAATGCCAGGGCCAGCAAGTCATCTATCCTGGCCATATTTGTGGCCAGAAAGCTTGGGCCTCTATGACAGTGCCCCAGGGTAAGCATTTTATCCTGGTGCTTGGTCCCAGCAGGGGTCAAATGGGAATTCTGTCAAGGAAAAGGTCTCTTCAGGAACAAACAATCTCTTGGAGATGAGATGTGCTCCCCACTCTTGAGAGAAGTTTGTGGAAGGTATTTCTACTTGTTCACCTATTATCAGCCTGGTCTGCAAAGGGAGCTGGCTTCAGACTCCCCTGCAGGAGAGCTTCCAGTTTTCCACCAACTTGCAGAGGGGCCTTAGGCAGCTGCTCTACCTCTCTGGGCTTCTTTTCCCCTATGAAAACAGAGGAGGTGGGTCACATGTTTCCAGATAGGCTTTTGGGGTGACAATGACCAGATATGAAGCCCCACTGTCAATTAGGGGCTGCATGTGCTGGCACAAGGAGCTCCTCCCCTCTTTGTGCCAAGTGCTCTTGTCTGTAAACCACTTGCCCTGTGAGATCTGTGGAGCACAAGGAAACCCTGATCCTGCCCAGGTCCTGGTCCCTGCTCAGCCCCAGCTTGGCTTAGTGGGACACTGCTGTGGGGGTCACAGCTCCCAATCCCACTCTTGTTTTGGCTGGCATTCCTCTGTCCATTGTTTCCCAGGCTGAATCTTTGCCTCCAGGGTTGTTATCACTCAACTCTCAACCATCCCTGCATCCTTGCCTTTCATCCCTGGACTTTTCTTGTTCTTGCTGTTTTCTAACATGAGTTTTTATCTGGGGCCCTTGATCATTCCTCTTACAGAGCCTTCTCTTGTCTTGTGGGAAGAATGCCACAATTGATTAGTAATGTCTGTCAGGGGAGCAGGCTAGCAGAAGGTGGAATGCATATCATTTGTGTAATGGACACCTGAAGAGAGAAAGCCCAGAGGACCTCTAAAGGTCTCTATAGCCAGCAGGATAGAGGCTTCATGGGGGTGGGAAGAAGAGAAGGAGGGACCTGGGGAAGGAGAGTGTGACACCTTGTTTTTCACACCAAGCAGCCTGAGTATTCAAACTCTCATATTATACTGTGCTTTGTGTTTTGTGCTGGGGTATGAATAACATAGGGATCCTTTGGGACACTGGATAGGGTTGCCAGGTAGTTAGGGCACTGACTCCGTGAGAACTCACATGTATCACTCTGTAAGCCACTCTGTGAGTCCTTTGCAAGAAGGGCAAATGCTCTTAATTCAGCCCCTTAGTTTGGTAGTTTTAAGAGCACGTGCCTCTTATTAATGCATCTGTCTAATCATGGTCACAGGACAGAGCTGGGGGGGGGGGCGGTTGCCACATGTAATAATAAACCAGACATTCAGGGACATCTGTCATCCTAAAAGAGACAGAACCACAGTGGCCTTTTTTCTTGGCTTCTGAAACAGGGTCCTACTGTGCCGCTTTGGTTGGCTTGGGAACTTACAGTGATCCTTCTGCCTCAATTTCTGACTGCTGGGATTATAGGTATGAGCCACCACACCCAGCTCTTAGAGAGTGGCCTTTTCCAGGCTGACTGATGCCTGGGTCCTATGGCCAAGGAGAAATGTCACCTCAGCTTACCTCATCTGCTTGGGGCAAGATCTTGACCTTCCCTTAGCCTTTGTCCTTTCCAGTCTTTGAGAAAGTTTACCCTTTTACGTTTCTAGCTTTGCCATCCTAGGGAAAGACCAGGGCTGGCAAGAATGCTTGGTGGCAGGGGAAGTTTGGGGGAAACTCTCTGAAGCATATGAAAAGCAAGAATCGAAAGTCTGATCATCAGTCATCAAATGCTCTGGACTTCTGCTGCTGTGGGCGTGTTTGTTTGCGCTTCTAGCTCCTGGGAGGAGCAGAGCTCGTGGGGCTACCCTCACCTTCACAGTGAAATTGAGGCCAGCCTCAGCTACACAAGACTGTCTCGAGAAACAAAGGTAGTCATCTTCTCAGTGTCTCAGTCACTCCTGTGTCTCAGGGATCCAGAGGTGAGTGATAGACCCCTCTGCCTGGAGATTCCCAGGGCCGTGGGAGTCTGAAGCCATCTTGTTATGTGTGCCTGTGCACATGTGCTAAGAATGGAAACCAGGGCTTGCCACAGCCAGGCAAACACTCCAGCACTTAGCCTTGTCCGCGTAGGGATGCTCTGGACACTCAAACTATCTCTGGAGATCTTAAGCAACAGGTGGGCAGAAGCCCGGAAGAGCATTACCCGTAGAGGAAGCAGTGTGTCTAAACGCTTTGGCGTGGCCGAGAGTGAAAGTGATGAGCAACTTTCAGGAAGCCAAGTTTGGCCTGGCAAATCTTCTCGGCAGGGGAGGGGGGAGGGGGGTGGAGAAGAGACTCTCACCTGGTGACCTCAGAGCTGCTTGCTGTGTCCAGGTGTTGATCTTGTTCCACTTAGGGGAAACAGACCCCTAGGGACCAGTGGCCATATTCTGTAGCTCCAAGTAGGGGCTATAAGGTAACTATTTAGGCAGTGGGCATCCGTGAGGGAAAGGACACAGCTGGGCTCTCGCCCTAAACCAGTGGCTGGCGGTCCTGAGAGAAATGCAGTTCTGATGAGTCTCACCTGCTCAGGCATTCCACGGGGCTTGGGGGTCGACCATAGAGAACTAATCTGCCAGAGCTCCTTGTTTTACACATGAGGGAGAACCAGAAGATCTGGTGTTATCCCCGAGGGACACACCACCAGCCTTGGCTTTGTTTCTTCCTTTGGCAGAGTTGAGAAGGGCTCAGTCAGGGTCAGTGCTTGTTTGAAAAGCTCATGAAATAAAAGCTGGTTGATCTTCCGGGGCAGAGGGTGTGTGATGTCTCCTGGAACAAATCTGATCCTGTGCTGCAGCCCTTCCTCCAGCCTTACCTTGTGTAATTTGAGATGGTCCATTTAGTAGATGGTGCTACTGAGGCCCTCTGGGAGAAGCCAGGGTCCTGAGGTCAGCAGTGACCCATTAAATTCCAATTAAAATCGAGGTGAAGCAGTGGAGGAGGCAAGTAGATTTAGAGACCAGACGCTCAAAAGGAGGTGTCTTCCGCTATGGACTTCAGAGAATAAGGCTGCAGAAGCCAGGGGAGGGACCCTTCTTTCCAGTCATCAGTCACATGACACTGGTATTAATGTAGAACTCGGCCACGGGGTGGGGGTGGGGGGAGGTCAGGAGGAACTCCTTGACCAAATAAATAGATGAGTCAATTAAAAAGGATGGAGTTAGGGGCTATTTATAGCGGTGGCCTGAATCACAGGTATCCTTGCCCCACGGAGGAAAAGGAGACCTTTTTTTGGGTGGCCCAGGGTGTATACGTGACAACTAAGCTGATTAAGGCCTGGGCTGCAGAGGGTGGGACACTGGAGTCTGAGTGATGAGCTCTTGAGAGTGACAGCTCAGGAAAGGTGAGGGGACCGGAGCACTGCTGGGGCAGGCAGGGGGTGGGGAGGGGCTGTCAGCCTGTGGAAATGGCTTGTACTGGGACAGACCCTGGAATTGGCTGTCTCCACCAATGATAGTCACCGGAGAGTATCCATTCCCCGGGAATTTGGCCTCCTGGTTGAACTTAATGGTCAAAAAAAAGCCCTCTCTCTCTTTGCTGGAGGGATTGGTATTTAGCAATTACAGCTGGTATCCCTGACACTCACCTGAAAAACACTTAGCGAGGCCGGTGTGGCATGCCCGTTGCTGCTGTCACTGCCATCTGCCACATAGCCGCCCCTGCCACGTGGCTGCATCCGGCCTGTGAAGGCAAGTTATGGTTTGGTTAGCTCTGGAGATCTGGGCTCTTAATTTGGCAGGGGGAGGGTTTGTTTTGCAAAGGGTTCCCTCTACCTTTTGCCACTGTCAGTACTCTCCTGTGCCAAGTTGAAGGGGTTAGGACTTTGTGGTGTTAAAGGCGATAACCTGGAAACAATCCTGAGCTCAGCAGTTAGGGATCCAAGGCTTCAGAGTGTGCTGCTTGCTGCTTGTGTAAACCTTGGTCAAGCGGCTTAACCTCTTGAGCCTTGGTTGGGCATCTACAAAGTGGGGCAATGGCTCTCCTCTCACTGGCTGGTGAGGGCTGGGTACCTAGAGCCAGGCATCCTGGCATGTATTGGCTAAGCAGTTGGGTGTCTCTTGGTGTGCGTATGACATTTCCCAGAGTGCTTTTGTTCCTGCAGGCTAAGATGCTCTGACGTCTCATTACCTTTGGACTAATTAGGAGATAAGTGAGCGGCAGCAATCACTGGAGAAGGATTTAAGGGAAGAAGGGAAATATTTAGCCTGATTAAAAACAACTGCTATTAGGTGGAATTATATAAAGTACCCAGAGCTGTGTGGCCACATGTCAGCTGCAGTTATTATTTGAACCATAGGAAAACAGTTGGAATTAGAGGAACAAAGGGTTGCTATGACTACAGCAAACCCAGGTCTTTCTCAGTGCACCTGGGGCAGACCCAGCCCCTGCCTGGAACAGAAAGCAATCTGAGGCTACTGGAGAAAGTTCAGGATTACAGCTGGGGAACCAGAGCCTCATTGCCTGGAGATGGGTATAGACTGGGCAGGGAGGGCTTCCCTGGGGAGGTAGCACTGAAGATGGAGGAAAGCCAAAAATATATTGGGGGTGCCTGGGAGTATATTCCACTGTGAATTGCTAGGGCCTCCATGGTGATTAGAGGTGGGAGGAGGTCTCCCTTTCTGGCTCTAGCTCCACCAAGAGACATCTTTTTCTTGTTCTCTCTCTCCCTCCCTCTCTCTCAACTCTCTCTCCCCCTCTCTCTCTGTGTCCCTCTCCCCCTCTCCCCCTCTCTGTGTGTCTCTGTGTCTGTTTCTGTTTCTCTGCCAGCCTCTCTCTCTCTCTCTCTCTCTCTCTCTCTCTCTCTCTCTCTCTCACTGATGTGTTGAAGGCAGAGATGGAACCAGGGGCTATGCACATACCAGGCAAAGCTCTGCCACTGGATAAGCCCCTGGTAGAGATTATTTTTTACAGTTTATTGAATGTATGCCTATATATATGTATGTGCACCACCTGGATGCAGTGCCCACAGAGGCCAGAAGAGGGCACTGGATCCCCTGGACCTGGAGTTACAGGTGGTTGGGAGCCACCAAACTCTAATCATCTGCAAGAACAGAAAGTGCTCTAAACTATCAGCCATCTCTCCAGCCCATGGAGAATTTTTTTTTTTTAAAGATAGCAAGTTATTTTTACCATGATGTAAAAAGAGAAAACATTTTTAATAGCAAAACATTAGGAATGGGCTGGGGTGCATCTCAGTGGCATAGTACCTAGCATTTGAACCCCTGGGCTGCCATCCCCAGCATAGCAGGGAAAAGAAAGGACTGAAATGCTAGAAGGCAGTGATTCTGTCCTCCAAATAGTACCAGCTGGTGAAGGCTTTGTCCCAGATGGACACCAGCCATCAGCCTACACAGCCATGGGGCCAAAGTCTCGGGAAGACAAGAATCAGAAGCAGTGATTGCTCCCGTCCTCAGCCCTCCACAATGGGCAGCTCCCCTGAGTGGATTGAAAATGACTGATGTAGAAGAGGGAGAGACAGTGGAGGAGGTGGGGTGTTAGGGTGACGTCCCATGTTGGAGCCCCAGTGGTTCTAGGGATTCAACTGAACACTCAGCAGGGCTGTGCCCAAGTCCTGGCTGCTAGAAGTTTAGGGGGAATGTCAGTCACTTTTGTCATTGTCTT
>JADRCD010235002.1:41089-65104 GCA_019843815.1 Montemys delectorum
GCTGCTAGAAGTTTAGGGGGAATGTCAGTCACTTTTGTCATTGTCTTGTCAGCTGGGGCTCTGAAGACCCTGCAATACCAGGGCTCACCTAATCACCTAATCCCAGCAGTGCTACTAAAGAGGGCCATTCTCTAGGGACTGCATTGTGAGTTCTCTCTCTTCTCTCTCTCTCTCTCTCTCTCTCTCTCTCTCTCTCTCTCTCTCTCCATGTGTTGTGCCTGTGTGTGGGAGGAACAGTGAGGGTTCATAGCTCAAAGTTTTGGGGTTCCCCAGCCAGGTGGTTCAAACCTTGCTCCAGCAACAGGCAGTCTGGCCTCAGCAGAAGACTGAGGCCTTCAAGGTCTGCCTTACTGTTGGCATTCCATGGCAGGTATTTCTCTGGTTGGGAATATTCTGTTTTCACACCTTTCTCACAAATCCCAGACTATCCCTGTGGCATGGTGCTGTGAGAGGCTAGCCTGGCTAGTTTGTGCCCTTACCAGGATGCCAGCTGAGGCAGACCTTCTGTATCCATGGCTGCCCGCTGCAGTTGGGTGTGGCCTGTGACACTTTCTGTTTGGATCAGACAGGCAGGCCCTCAGAAGTCACCTCACCAGCCCTCGCCTTTGTCTCTTAAACTCCTCCCCGTTAAGAAGGCAGATGAAATAGGTTGGCCTTGTCTAGATTTGGAAATGTGCTGGGTTACCTGGGACCAGGGCATGTGTCTTCCCTAAGCCTGGTTGTCTCTCTTTGTGAAATAAAAGGAGGAGTGGGTGTGGTGAGGAGCAGCCACCAGAGCCAAAGCCTCTGGCTTTGCTAGGCCCCCAGTGTATGCAGCCTGGCACATGTGCACTGCATCAGCCAACCAAGGGCTCTTCCACTGGTCAATTTTGTTTGACATTTTATCCAGTGCCTCCCAGGTCACAGCCCCGCCCTTCCCAGATTCTCTTGAGTCTAAGACTCCTGGGAAGCGGTTGTAACTGGTGAGATTTCTGGTCTCCACCTTAATAGGTCCAGATGGGTCTAGGTACTCACACTCTAGATTCTGTCTCAGGGTTCTAAGACTATTAGGGCAAGAGCTGGCTGGCTGGAAGTGGTGGAAGCAGATAGAACTCTCTGAGTTCAAGGCCAGCCTGGTTTATATGATGAATTCTGGTCCTGCCACACACTGCTACACAGTGGGACCATGTGTCAAAAAAAAAAAGACACTGAGGTTTCTCAAACAGATCTTGAAACTTTGCCCAGAGTTTCCCAGTTCTGAACCAGAGCGCAGCCCCCTGGTGAATGGTAGGTTTGATGAGGCAGGATCTGTGATGCATAAGAAGGCTCCCAGTCCAGGTGGAATACTCTTCAACCTGGGTGCTCCAAGCGCACAGGCTAGAAAGTGGCATGCCAGGAGAGGTGGCAGTCCTGGGTCACAAAAAGAGGTCCCCACCCACCCAGGACCAGACAGAAAGGGCCAGTGACTCTTAGGTTCTGGATGAAGTTCAGAGAGAGCTCTGCAGGAAGCTAGTTCTTGAGCTGGGGTTGACCTGGCTGCCCAGCAGAGTCTGCTAGAAGTGAGTGGGTGGGAGCCATGCCTCCAAGGAGTTTCCAGCAGTTGTGTGTCTGCGTCTTGTGCTGCTCCACCTAAGTGGCATGTCGTGAGAAGGCAGTGCTGTGCCCTCCGTGGCCCATCACAAGAGCTCACCTGGGATGACATCGGAGAGGCAGATGCGGGGGTTGCCCTGGGAGATGCCCGGTGCATGGAGGAAGACACAGCTGATTGTGTCAGCCTCCAGATACTCCCCCACGTGGATTTTAACGCTGAGTTTTTCTTCTAGCCAAGCAGTAGCTGGTGTTAGGCACCATCTTGTAGCCCTGGAAGCCGCTGCCACCGCCACCCGCTGCACCAACGTCCGTCAGCCTGACAGAGTTAGATATGACTCCCGTGCACCCAGGTTTGCAATAGGAGTTTATTCTCTGCCTCTGGCGCCTACTCTATCCACATGGTGGGGGTGTTAGGAGTGTCCCCACTCCCCCCACTTCCCTCCAGTTCCCTCTCTGGAGCACATCTCCTGTGGCCATCCGTGTTGGGCTACTCGTGATAGAGTGCGGTGGGGCCATGGCCTTGGTTTCTCGACTACAGAGCGGGATTGTATCTGGATGCGCTTCTGTGGCCCTACCACGCAGCTTCCAAGGGAATTCCCTGGTACTTAAGAAACCCATTGGGGAAAGACCACAGCAAGGTCACCACAGAGTCGCCCAGAGAGCTAGCTAATCGGGGAATGTGTTGTGTGATAGAAATTGAAGATTTGGGGCTCTCTAAAACAACAACAACAACAAAGAAGACTGTTCATCTTCTTGGGGAAGTTCCTCTGCAGCCGGGAACAGGGTCCCGCTCATCATCCTTCCTCTCTTCATCCTTCCTCTCTTTCGAGCATATTCTAAGTATCTGTCGCTGTGCTTTGCCCTGTGGCTGTGCAGGGCATGCCTGCCCTGAGCATCAGCAGGCCCCTCAATACTCTTTGATGTGTTTACTGTGATTGACGTCAGGAAGCAGCTAGGACTCTCAGTGGGAGGGGTGAGTGACAGACAGCTGAGCACAGACTGGTGCTGTGGTTGAGAGAGGCCATGAAGCCATTGCCCCCCCACCCCCGGAGGCTGGCTGTCACTGCCTGGTGAGGGTTCTATTCATTATTCTTGGATGGTCCAGTGTCCCTCATCAAGGGTGCTCTGGAGCCAAGGTGTGGAGTGTGAGAAAGTATCCTTTGGAGGTCTTCAGCTTCTAGGGGGCAGGAGGAGGAAGTAGGCATGGTGGATGGCTCTGGGTAGAGGGTGCCATGCTTTTAGGTCCACGGTCTGATTGGGCTTTGGTGTGTGTAAGGAAGGCCATCCTTGCTGTTGGGGAGAAAGAAGCATTAAAAGAGGAACACTGCGGGGAAGGGAGGGGCGTTTAAAATAGCACTCAGACATTGTGCCCACTGCACAGAGGGTAAGGCTGAGGCTGAGGGGCATCGACTTGCCCGAGGTCACAGAACAGAGTCTACTGCCTGCTCTCCTTGAAGCCAGGGCTTCAGAAGGCTCCAATGATAACATTAGGGGCCTGGCAGTGTGGAGAGGTCACAAGGCGGCCTGGCTAACACTTGGGACTTCTCTTGCATCTCTGCAGAGAGGGGAAGACAAAGGGCTCTGCTTCCCTTTCATGCACAGAGCACACAGGTGCAGCCTTCGTTTTCTGTAGCCTGAAAAGGGGAAGTTTGTGGACCCGTGGTGGAGGCCTCCAGGAATAATCTCAGGCCCCATAGCGCCTGCCCCAGGACCCTGGTGCCCCACCCCCATGACAAGAGGCCCATGGCCCTGATGCTGGGAAAGTGACGCTGCTTGCTTGAGGTGAATGACAGCCCTGTGGCTGAGTGAGTCAGTGCCAGGAGCCAGTGCCTGCTGACTCACCCTCCCCTGGCTCCACAGCCGAGGGGGAGGGGTGGGGAGGGGGAGGGGCAGAGCTGCCCCTTTTAGAGCCTAGAGCTTGTCCACCTAGGGACTAAAGGAGACAGGTGGCTGGCCAGGTCTGGAGCTAGGCGAGGCGTCCCCGAAGCTTTGTGTGTACACAATCTCCAGGTGCACACACCCTGGCCCTGCTTCTAAGACAGGCCCTGAGCGCCCTGGAGACACTGGGGTGCAGTCATGTCTCCCTACTTCCTCCTTCTCCCTCCCCCTCCCCCCCATCAGTTTCCCCCTCTTTTCTTCCCTCCTTCCTCTTCTCTCCTCCTCCTCTTCCTCTTTCTCTCCTCCTTCTCATTCTCCCTTCCTTCTTCTCTCCCCTCCCTCCCTTCCTCCCCCTCCTCCTCCTCCTCCCCCTGCCTGGCTTTGTTACTACAAGCTGGAGGTCTGCTGAATAACATTTGGTGGCCAGGCCTTACTCCCCCAACCCCCCAGCCTAGGCTTTGGGCCTCCATCTCAGAGGGAGGGGTCTTTCCTGTACCTCCTCTGTGTAGCTTCTTCTTACCTTGGAAACCCCTCCTGTCTTCCCTATGAACTTCCCATGATTTTTTGCATTGCTTTCCTACTTTCTCTCATCCTAGAGAACAATAGGATGACCCTGTAACCAGACCAAACAAGTGGATGACAAGCAGGTGACAGATGGGGCTTTTGTTTCCACACAGCCACCTCCTGCCACCAGGGAGAACTGCTCCTCTGAACCAGGCCTGGAGTCTTTTGTTTTTGTTTTATTTTATTTTTTGTAAGAAGGGTGGCCCTGTGCTTGGCAGAGCTTGGCTTCATCTCTGGAGTCTGGTGCTAGCCCTGTGCTGACAGACAGTCTTCCCCATATCACCAGTGGTGGGCCTTAGGAAGGTCGGCTACCCACTGGTCCTTTTCACACAAAACAGCTGCCAGACAACCATCCCAGAGTAGGTCTGCTCAGGCGGGCAGAGTGTAGCTCCAGCCGGGTTGGGGTTAAATGACCAAGGTCACATAACACCCCAGGTAGGCCCTTAGGCTCTTCAGACTCACTTCCTGAGCTGGAAAGAGGGACTTAGGGATGGGGGGGGGGGGGCTTGTAGATAAAAGGGTTTTCACCCCTCTGTGGGACAATGGGGCACTCAGGATAAACCTAAATTTAAACCTGGCCTGGAGGTCCTGTGCCCATAGGCACTGGTATCCTCTGGCCACCAAGGTCTTTATTTGCAGGGTCTAGTTTAGCTGTCTTTTAACTTTTATTTATTTGTTTGTGTTTTTGAGACAGGGTCTCACTCTGTAGCTCTGTCTGGACTGGAACTTGCTATGTAGACCAGGCTAGCCTCAAACTCACAGAGATCCACCTGCCTCTGCCTCCTGAGTGATGAAATTAAAGGGGTGGTGTATTACTATGCCTGTATGCACACATACATACACACACATACATATATGTATATGTATGTAGTTGAGCTACCATGTGGGTGCTGGGAACACATCCTAGGTCCTCTGGAAGAGCAGCCAGCTCACTGCTGAACCACCTCTTCAGGTCCCAATATGACTGTCTTTTTGTGTACTTTCCCCTCCCTTGAGAACTCTATTCCCCAAGATCTTCTAGATAGGTCTCAGCTTGATGGCAGAGCGGTGGAAAACACGAACTGTCTGGATATAGATTCTAGCTATGTGCGTGGCTGTAAACAGAACCCATATTGCTGTTCTTTTTGGCCCTATAAGCTGGTAAAAGGTGTTATTCAATTTTGCAGGTTCCATCTGGAGGTTCTCTGGTGTCCCAGGGGGATCCCAGTGTCCTGGATTCTGGGTATAAATCCTGAGAATTTGGGGCAAGAATGTCCCTGCTCTGAGCCTCAGCCTACCATCCCGAGCTTCAGAGGGTGGGGTTGCAGCTGGATCAGGAGTGGGATGCTGAGTCCCAGGTAGACAGGCACCCTGCCCAGAGATGGAAAGCTGAGACAATTCAAGTTCACTTTCACTCGAATGAGCGCAAGGCTGCTCATTGTTTTGTGCTTTGCTTCTGGCCAGTGAAACCGCCAGCTTCCTGGTCAACCTCATGGGGACAAGCCATTGTGGCTCAAGCCAACAGGCCAAGTATATATATCCTGACAAGCCTCGCCCTGCCTTCCCTGGGGTTATGATGACTGAACTGGGCAGTGGTCTGACTGAAGTGGACCTCGAGGGACCCAGACTGGGGTCCCCCCCCCCATTTTCTTTGTTTTTAGAGGACAATGTGCTAGAGAATTTGGGAAATAGACCAGCACAGTAGTCCAGATCCCTTAAGATATTTTGGAGGACATGGTCCCAGGGATCCAGTCCCAGAGGCACCTTTGGTGTTGGGAGCCCAGATTTGTCCATTTTCCCTGCTCCCTGCTCTTCTGTTCTGCTTTTGCCCTGCCAGACCTCTGGAGATGGTTCAGTTGTCACACTTGACTTAGCCTCTTTGCACAAATAGATAACCCAAAGATGAAGGCCACATGACTCAATTAAATGATTAAATCTGTTAAAGGTGTATGTACTTAAAAAAAAAAAAAAAAAAACCAAAGGCTTCAAAAAAATTAATTTCTCCTTAAAAATTTTTTGAGCCAGTCTCATGTAGCCCAGGCTACTATGAAACTTACTATGTAGCTGAGGATGACCTTGAACTCCTGATCCTGATGCTTCCTCCTAAAGGCTGAGATTGCTTGGCTCATATGTTCTCTTTACAGAAGCATTTACACTGCTTAAAGGACAGAGCTGCATTGTTAACTCAGCTCACTTGATTCAGTGAGCTTGCTAAACACTTGCTAGGGCCAAGCATGGAACCTGAGCACAACAGCATACCCTTGGCAGACAATTCTAGTGGATCACAGCCTTCCTACTCAGACATTACTAATGGATCCCAGCCCTCCTGCGCCTAGCACCTGGATGTATCTATTAGTCTGTAGAGACTGTACCAGTGAACCCCTTCTGATCTGTGAGATGTTCTTGCTGACAGAAGCAGGACCCTGTGCACACTGTTGTTTTATCTGTGCCCACAACACAGTCCCATGACCCCTGGTCCAGCCTGTCATGTCATGTGATCCTTCACTTCCCTGTTTGTACTTGAGTTTGGTTCCCTAATCTGTCAGCTGGCCCAGTGGCTTGTCTTTAATTTTTTTTTAAATTGTATTTATTGAGTGTGTATGGGTTTGTGTGTGCACAGATCATACTGGCTGTGTGAAGGTCAGAGGACTTCACACAGCTCATGTGGGCTCTAGGGATTGAAGCGAAGCACTTTTGCCCACTCACCAGCCTGTAGCTAGCTGACTCCTCCTCCTCTTCTTCCTCTTCCTCCTCTTCCATCTTCCTCCTCCTCCTCCTCCTCATCCTCCTCCTCCTCCTCCTTCTCTTTCTCTTCCTCCTCTTCCTCCTCCTCTTCCTCCATCCTCCTCCTCTTCCTTTCTCCTCTTTTACTTCCTCCTCTTCCTCCTCTTTCTCCTCCTCCTCCATCTTCCTCCTCCTCCTCCTCCTCTTCCTCCTCCTCCATCTTCCTCTTCCTCCTCCTCCTCCTCCTCTTCCTCTTCCTCTTCTTTGTTATTCAAAGAGTTTATTTAATTTTATTTTATCTGCATGATAAATGCAGTTAAAGTTTATCTGAGTAGTTTGCATACATGTTTGTCCTTTGGAAGAGCAGTAAATGTTCCTAACCACTGAGTCAGCCTTCCAGCTCTAGAGCTGGCTTCTTAAAGGCACCAGGCTCTATTTTACTTGTAGAGATGTAGTTGTAGAGATGGCATCCATGACCGTCACATCTGGTTGAGAACATGGCTTTGGAGGTTTGGACAGACTTAGGAGCCATTCACAGCTCAAGTAGACATGGTGTGTGTGGCCATGACCAAGTGACTTCACCTCTCTGGGCAGTGCCATCAGCAAGGTGATGAAGGTATGTTTGAAGGGAGTTAAGAGAAGGTCCGGGGAAGCTTTGCATAGTGCTGAGGGAACACATGGATACCATTAAGTGCAGCTCTTTCTCTTCCTTTATAATAATATTTATTTTACATAGATGAGTATTTTGCCTGCATGTCTGGTACTCACAGAGGCCAGAGGAGGGCCTTAAATTCCTTGGAACCAAAGTTACAGATAGTTGTGAGCTACCATGTGGATGCTGGGAATCAAACCTTGGTACTCTTAGCCATCTCTCCAGCCTCTATATTTGTTTATTTATTTTTGTTTTGAGACAGGGTCATGCTTTGTAGTATAAGCTACTTACCATGTAGTCCAAATTGCTGACAATTTTACGGCTTCAGCCCCCCAGATGCCGGGGTGGCAAGTGTGTGCCACCATGCCTGGCTTGTAATTTATTAATATTGGGAACAATTGTATATATTTATGATATATGCAACATGTAATTTTAATGTTTTATTTTATATATACAAGTATTTAGACTGAATATATATCTGTGTACCACATGTGTGCAGTGCTAAGAAAGCTAGAGAGGGCATCAGACCCCACAGAACTGGACTTTTATGGATAGTTGTGAGCTACTCTGTAGGTGCTGGGAACCAAACCTGTGTCTCTGGAAGGGCATGTGCTCTTAACCACTGAGCCATCTCTTCAACTGAACATGAGGATTTTAGGTACATATCTGTTATGAAATGGCTATATCAAACCAACTGTCTTACATACTTACAGTATGGAGAGAACACTAAAAATCTATAACTCTCTTGACAGTTTTCAAATTTATTATTATTATTATTATTATTATTATTATTATTATTATTATTATTCAGGTATATTCCAATGAGGGAAGTGAAGCACAGAAAGGCTACTCCTTGCCCTGGGTCACGCAGCATTTTTATGGCCTCCTCTTAGAGGCTCATGCCTACTGATGGCTCTGAGTGAACAGGGTAAGGACAGGAGGGAAGCTCTTCTCTGGAATGGACACTGCAAAGGGGTCTAGCCACAGGCTTACCTCTTCAGGAGACCTCTAGGCTAAGATGTCTCCGTGTGTGCAATGGGCGAGGGGCCCGTCTCCTGTCCCAGTTTTGAGAGCCATTCACACTGTACACAGAACATCTCGTTCCTCCTGCAGAGGCTCCCTGAGCAGCAGCCTAGTCTCTCACTAAGCTCTCTGTGAGGACATGCTGTATGCTAGGCACTGGGGTGGGCTGGGGACAAGCACCAGAGGAAACAGACCCATGTGCCCGACTCCTCGATAAGAGATACTGAACAGTGAAAGTGCCAGCGATAAGATTTTAATCATTTCTAGTGGGAGTCTTTTGTTTGAGGTAGTCAAGGTTCTGCAGGGGCGTGCTAACACTGGGAGCTGGGACTTGGTGCCCCCTTGTCTTAGAGTATAGAGCCAAATTCTGGGGAGGTGGGGGCAGCTCAAATCAACTTTAAGACCTGCTTGACTTGTACATGGATGTTTGAGGGCCACAGGGGCTAAATAGGCCCTGGGAGGGAAGTGGGCAGGAGCTGTCTCTGAGTCCCTGGTCTGTGAGCTCTGCATCCAACAGGCCACTTCTCTGACCCAGCAACCCTATGCATGTTCAATAGACTCTTCTGATCTGTACGCTGCTGTAGGCATGAAGTAAGATGGGGATTCTGGCTCCGTCTGCCCTGGCCCCTGAGTATAGCCTGGGGCGGGCTACCATTTCTCTACTTATCCATCTGCTTCTGTTGTGTGAGAACACTTTAGAAGTCTCTGTGAGCTGAGGAGCAGCTCAGGGGGGTAGAGCATTTTTCCTGGCATGTGCCAGGCCTTTGGTTCAAACCCCAGAACTACATAAGCCTGGTGTGATGGTGTTGACCTGGAACTCCAGCCCTGCAAAAGGAAAGGTGGAGGCAGGAAGGGGGATCAGATGTTCAAGGCCATCTCTGCTACTAGTGAGTTCAAGGCCAGCCTGGGACACACGAGACCCTGCCTTCCCCCCTCTGCACAGCTCCCTTCCTGTCCTCCAAAGAATGACAGAATGGGAAACAGTTCTGAAATAGGTTAGCCTGAGTACTAAAAAACATCTGATGTTTTTAACCTGGCCAGAGGGTACAAGAGTGCATCTGGCCGATGTCACTGGCCCTAGGGTCAACCTGACTATGTATGTGGCAAAACTTGTCAGTGATCTTCACACAAGCCACGTCTTCAGGCACAGCTGCATCTGGCTTGCCACCCTGGAAAAGGGGCAGTGTTTTCAGTACAGGGACGGACACTTAGACCTGGAGCCTATAACTCCATGCTTTCTAATCACCTGTAGCTGTGGTAGCCACGAGGGGCTCTCCCAGAATGAGAATTAGGGATCTTCACCGCTGCGGAACAACCCTGGGCCCTGGGCCAAGAGAAACAGCTCCTGGCTTGGAGAAGCAGGCTGCAGGCAGATGGCATGAAAGGGACTTACTGCGCTGTGCTGTGGCCACCTGATCACCATAGGGGATGGACTGGCCTAAGTGTGAGTCTGTAAAGGGAGGGTGCCTCAAGAAGTCAGGCTGGGCCAGCAGAGGGCTGGCAGAGGCAGACTCGGGGTCTGTGTGATACCCGCTCATTCCAGTGACCTGGATTCAAAGTTGGCTGAGCCTTGCTCATATCTCCCCGAGTGGGTTGAGAAGGCCTTGCCCACCATGGGGTTGGTAATAATGACACCAGCTATTATTTTAGGATGTGCTTGCTACATGCCATTTGCTGTTCTGAGCTATTCCTGTGCACCCCCTCGTTTCTTTCTCTGTACCCCATGGCGGGCACTACTGCTCCACAGATGAGAACATTGAAGACCAGAGAGGTTGAATATCTTGCCTAAGGTCATTCAGCCCTTTTCTGTGGCTCTCTGCCCCCTCCATCAAGGCTCATGTTCCCTACAGGGACCAAGCTGCTTCCATGGATCCTGGAGCAGCCGGCATAGGGAGTGAGAGGAGCTACAGCATTCCTGTGGGGCCAGTGTTCCACAAAGGGGGATGGGGATCTAAGGGTTTGTAAGGGTCTTGCTTGAGACTTAGCAGGGCCAGGGGGTGGGATGGGCCTTGCATTTTCCTCTAGCGAGAGAGCCTGAGCAGAGAGCTGGGGTCCATTCTGAATGTGATTTTTAAGCTGCCTTCAGCTGCTGCATGAGAATAGACTGGGGGGCAGCAGAGCAGCAAGGAGACCTATGAGGAGGCTGCTGTAGATGCCTGCGCTAGGGGCTGCTGGCAGGGGGGGGGGGGGGGGGGAGGGAGAGAGAGAGAGAGAGAGAGGTTGCCATGGTGACAGGGACGTGGGGGTGGATGCCAAGAATGTGCAGAGTGGATCCGCAGGTCTTGCTACTGGAATGGTATATCACAGGGCTGCTGGTGGGGCTCACGAGACAGTCTTGGAATAAGAATGTAAGAGGAAAAAGGGCAGGGTGCCTGTGCCTTTGCAGGACCTTCTCTGGACCCAGGGAAGTCCAAAGCCTGGGTGGTGCCCTGCCTCCAAGACAGTAGCCCTGTGATTTCCAGCCAGTCTGAAGGTTGGAGGTGATGGAGAGGCAGGACCACTAGGCCCTGAGTTCTCCAAAGGCAAATGGGTTTGGACCACTCCTGGATGCACCAGAGTGACCAAGGAGTCCCCATGGAGACCTCACAGTTCCAGCCACAGGACAGACACTGCACGGCCTCACTCAGGTCCCAGCCACCATGATTCAGCCACGGATGACATAAAGATAGATGGAGTCCTGAGAGTACCCAGGGATAGATTCCTTATGTAGCAATCAGTCTAGACACAGGGGTCTTTGGGAACCCTCTATCCTCAGGGTTCTCTGGGAACAGACTTGTTAGTGGGTATGAGGGCCCAGAATATAGAACTAGGGCTATCAGGACAGCAGGCCACAGGGCATCAGAATCTGGTTTCTTACAGGACCAGCCTTGGTCAGTAGCTGACAGGGAGGCGAGGAGACCCTAGTTCCCATCCCTCCCTAGTGCTGGAGGCTGCTCTTCTTCCTCCTCTTCCTCCTCTTCCTCCTCTCCTTGCTCTTCCTCCTTCCCCCGCCCTCCTCTCTTAAGTTAAAGGCTAGGCTGACCTTGTGAAGTCTCAAGGACTGAGACGTGTTCAAAGGGTGGATCAGCCCTTCTCTGTTGGAGGCTCCAGGTCATTCTTGAGCGGACCCTTCCCTGGGAGGGAGTGGAGTCCCACATCCTCCAATTATGCGCCCACCACAGGCCACAATGAGCTGTTGAGATAACCATCGGGGGCTGCTGACCTGCTGCAGGAACAATGCTGGCTGCCTGAGCTGTTTTCACAGTGGCCACAGACCTGCAGAGCCATGAGGCCCCGGGGGAGCCACAGAGAAAGGCCATGCGGATGCTCCCCCAGACAGAGGAAGGACTCCGGGGTCTGCCCAGTGGCTCCAGGAAGCCTTTCTTGGTCTGCTTACTGCCAGATAGTGAAACAATTGGGGTCCCCCACCCCAAGCCAGCCAGTGAGAGGAAGGAGGCGTGGGGGAAGCAGAGTTATTGAGCTTCTGGGCCTCTGCTCCTTGCAGAGCCCCTCGGGGACCTGGCATGCCATTTCTGTGTGCCTTAATGTCTCAGTGTCAGACATGATGAGACTTAGCCTTACCATATCCCCCTCGGAGCTGAGGTTCTTTCTGTTGGCACAACAGCACTTTCCTGATGTCCTACTGGGTGCCGGGCTTCATCGGTATAAACAGGACAGATCTTTATCTATAGCAAGCCTATGGTCTGGCTGTGGAGAAAGCAGCGGCTAGGAAGTGGGTGCATGGCCAGCTCAGTTGCTGTTCAGGTAGGGTTGGCTGTGGCAAGACAAATGCAGCCAAGCAGATGAAGGTGCTTTCCGAGACCTGCATGCACTCCAGTGGGTGCTCAGATGAAGAACACAGATCCTGTGTGCTCTGACCTCCCAGTTTTGTAAGAGAACTTCAAAATTTCCATTTTTTCCCCCAAAATCTGATACTTCAGTGTCACCTTCCTGCTTGGATGATAAAGACAAACGAAGGATGTCCTAGGCTATGTGTTTACCCTTCACTGTCACTCTTTTTATTCTGCAGGTAGGGAAACCGAGGCTCAGAATAGAACAGGAAGGGCCACTAGCTCTGGGTGCCCCTAGGCTAGCCTTATCCTGCGGCCCTGTGCCATGCTGTGTGCACACCGGTACACACAGGACCCTCACTTGACATGGGGCTCTTAGGTGCGTGGTTATCTTTATGTGTTCTTTGATGGCTTGGATGGTGACCACCACTGGGTGGTGACATGGCCTCTCAGCTAAGCTTCAGAGACACAAGGAGATGCTAGGAGAAGATGGCAACCATCAGCTGGTGCAACCCTCCACCAGGGTGGGGTCCAAGGAAGAGGTGCCTGAGGGGACCCTTAACTGTGCCAGGGGCTTAGGAGGCCCCCTTATGTCTGAGACTAGCTGGCACCAGAGAGCAAGACTCCTGCTTGCTAGGATCCATGTATTTAGCCTGGAGTCAACCGGACTGAAAAATGCTAAATAGCAAGCCCTGGTTCACAGTCTGAGGGTGGGACCCAGGCTTTCCTGAAGAATGGATACTAAATAGCAAGCTCTGGTTTATAGTCTGAGGGTGGGACCCAGGCTTTCCTTGCACGGTCCACACTTGCTTGGCTCCTATGTCATATCCATGGCTGCCACAAGCATCCTTGTATAATTCTGTATAAGAAAGCCTTATTTTTTTCTCCTGCTACAAAACCATTCTTTTTTTTTCTTTAAAGATTTATTTATTATATGTAAGTACACTGTAGCTGTCTTCAGATACCCCAGAAGAGGGCATCAGATCTCATTATGGATGGTTGTGAGCTATCATGTGGTTGCTGGGATTTGAACTCACGACCTTCAGAAGAGCAGTCAGCACTCTTAACCACTGAGCCATCTCTCCAGCCCCCTACAAATCCATTCTGTAACTGTCTATTTTCTATACTGTAATAGTGAAGTCTATTTTCCCAGTATTGTGTCCTTTGCAATACTATCTTCCTGCTTCACTTCTTCACCTGGGAGCAGGTGCCTCCTGTAGGTCAGGGTCCACACTAGGCTCTGCGTTGAGGCGTAACTGAGATGTGAGTTGCTGGGGTTTTTGTTGTTGTTGTTGTTTGTTTTTTGTTTTGTGCAGACTTCAAATCAGAAAAATGTCTATCAGCATGAAGAGCTGCAAACAGGCTCTCTCTGCTTTGGAAGATGTGGAGCTGTCCAGGGTACATAGGCTAAATGAAACATGATGTTTGGGGATAACAGTCCTGGGCCACCAGGGCTTCCGGTTTAGCTGGTACCTGAGAAATGAAGCCTATCGCTTCTATAGGTTCCAAGCATTTTGGGTCAGAATTTTGAGATCTTGGGATCTAGATGGCTTCTTTGATGGGGACTGCTGGAGTGACAGGCTCCCACTGAAGCCTGGGAAGGTTGGAACTGGTCTTAAGTCACTGGGGCAGGCCTCATCATCCATGTTGTTCTGCCTCCAACAGAAAACGAGGAGATGGCCACGAAGGAGAAGCTGCAATGTCTGAAAGACTTCCACAAAGACATCCTGAAACCTTCTCCAGGGAAGAGCCCAGGCACACGGCCTGAGGATGAGGCAGACGGGAAGCCCCCTCAGAGGGAGAAGTGGTCCAGCAAGATCGACTTTGTGCTGTCTGTGGCTGGAGGCTTCGTGGGTTTGGGCAACGTCTGGCGTTTCCCATACCTCTGCTACAAAAATGGTGGAGGTGAGGCTGGGTCAAATTGAAGACCGGGGTCAGAGTGTGAGAGATCCTTCTCTGTGTCCTTTTCTAGTCCAGGTATACCCTGCCCGACTGTACCTCAGACACAGGGTCAGCATGCCTGAGAACAAGGTGGCATTGTGCCAGCCTCCAGCTATGTTACCTTCTGGAGGACCCAACCTCACCCTCTCTGATCCTCTGGTTTGTCCTGTCTGACCCATGTCCCCTCAATCTCAGATGTTCATAATCTCCATTCCTGTATCCTGTAGTCTCTGAGCTCCTCCAAGCTTCCCTTTTACCATCTTTGATACAGATTTTGCTTCTTAACCTCACCCTATGCATTCCCCAAAGCTAGTTCTGTCTCTCTCTGTAAAGGTCACACCAGTATTTGCCATTAATGCAAAGGGGAAAGGGGACAAGGGACATCACATGACAATGTTCTAGCTATGGTGGGTTGAGTTGTTGAGTTTAGGTTTGAATTTGTGTATGTGTGTGTGTTGTGTCTCCTCCTGCTGAGGTCTCTGTGAGAGCCCTCTTGGGTGTCTGGGTTAGGCAGCACCAGCTTAGAGACAATTCTCGATGGTGCAGAGCAGGACCAGAGGAGAAGAATGTAGGTGGCAACCACCTGTCACATGACTGTAAAGGCAGGAATATTCCCTGCTGCCCTGGGAAGAGAGCCACTTTTTGGAAAACCCTCTCTTAGTGCTTGGTTTCTTGACCTCTTGTAGTTATCAGACCCCCTGGGAACTCTGTTTGTTTGTTTGTTTGTTTGTTTTGGTTTTTTCAGACAGGGTTTCTCTGTGTAGCCCTGGCTGTCCTGAACCTCACTCTGTAGACCAGGCTGGCTGGCCTCGAACTCAGAAATCCGCCTGCCTCTGCCTTCCAAGTGCTGGGCTTAAAGGCATGCGGCACCACTGCCCGGCTTCCCTGGGAACTCTGATGAGTGTCTTAAATGCTCCCCAGAACAAAGCAGATAGCCTAGACCCAAGGTGCCCACAATTTCACATGGTTTGTTTGCCCACTGAAGCCATTAGTGTACAACAGGTAGGACCGCCCTCTGCAGATCCTTTGCTCTCTCTCTCCCCCTGGCACCCACCACCAGCTGGAGATGTCCACCTCCTGCCTTCCACCCAGCCTGCTTCTGGACTTTACTGGCTGCCGACCTAGGCTGGCCTGTGGCAGATGGGTGAAGCTCCAGCAAGGAGGTAGTGCTGTACTTGGGTCTGGCAGACCGAGTAACTTCTCTTGGGAAGGATACCGGGGAGAAAGCAGATAGGCGGCAGGCATAGGCCCTACCAGCCTGATGGCTTTAAGAACCTGATTTACAGATTAGTGGGTGGGGTGGGTAGGCAGGCCTGGAGAATCTTCAGCAGAGACCGAGTTTGGCCTCTGTGCTTGCATCTCTCACTTCCTGATATCTTTGGGAGGGCTTGGGAGTGAGCACCTCACCGGCCATGCTGTGACAGACACAGCCTCAACCCTCTGTCTTCTGCTCCTCCACAGGTGCGTTCCTCATACCGTATTTTATTTTCCTGTTTGGGAGCGGCCTGCCTGTGTTTTTCCTGGAGGTCATCATAGGCCAGTACACCTCGGAAGGGGGCATCACCTGCTGGGAGAAGATCTGCCCCTTGTTCTCTGGTGAGTATGTGGCTGGGGGTACCAGGGTCTGTACACATTGGGACTGCCAGATTTTTTTTAAGTGTTTTTTTTTTAATCTCTTGGGTTTATCAGATCGCCTCACATCTATCAATGCCAGATCCAGAGCAGCTCATGTTGTCTGTCATCAACATTGAGGAGCAGGGGGAAGGAAGGGAGATACAGCAGGTTCCTGACTATTTAGAAAGTCCTCTTGGGGCTACCTCTGTGGGAGTTTGGATGAGTGAGCTGGCTGCTGTCTTAGAATCCAGGGGCCTGGAGACCTGGCTGAGTTCAGGCCTTGTTTCTTCCTCTCCTAGGGGTGGCTTTAGGGAACTTATTGAGCCTCAATTTCTTCATCTAGAAAACAATATTCTTACTCTATGGAGTTACTGTGAAGATAGAATGACAGCAGATCTATCCACTCATGTTTCCATGTATTCATCCATATATCTATCCATCTACCATCCATCTGTCCATCTATATTTTGATCCATCCATCCATCTATCCATCTATCCATCCATCCATTCTTCCTCCATATCTCTATTCATCTACCCATCTTTCCATATTCCTATCCATCCAAGTTTCTATTCATTCATCCATTCATCCACATATCTACCTATCTATTTATACATTAGCCCATCTATTTTTCCATCTCTCTATCCATGCATGTTTCCCTTCAACCATCCACCTGCACAGTGTCCTGTCTCCACTTCTTTCATTCATCCTGTGACTCCTCCAGCTGCCATTTCTCTAACCATTCAGTCACTCATCCCTTTATCCAGTTGTTCTTTCATCCTGGGTCTCTCTCCTGCCTACTGTTGAGAAGTCCCACAGACTGGGCCCACCAGTGTCTCCCAGTTGAAAGTGCCTCCTTTGTGACATGTGTCTATTTGCTTGTCCCATCCACAGGCATTGGCTACGCGTCCATCGTCATCGTGTCCCTCCTAAACGTGTACTACATCGTCATCCTGGCTTGGGCCACATACTACCTATTCCACTCTTTCCAGAAGGACCTTCCCTGGGCCCACTGCAACCATAGCTGGAACACACCACAGTGCATGGAGGACACCCTGCGTAGGAACGAGAGTCACTGGGTCTCCCTTAGCACCGTCAACTTCACCTCGCCTGTCATCGAGTTCTGGGAGTAAGGCTACATTGTGGGAGGGAGGAGTGGTGTGGACAGGTCTAGAGGGGACAGTTTCTTCCTCTGTGATTGTTACAGACCCTGTCTTTGGAGGGAAGGAGGACACACTGCTGGAGAAAACTCTGTGCCTTTGTCTTATACAAGCTGGAGTTGAATCCCAGTTTACCACTGAATGGCTATTTGATTTTTGTAGGGCAGTCACCCTACTTCACCTTTGAGTCTTAGTTTCTTTAACTGTCAGATGAAGAAAATGTATCATTCTTATTCCATAGGATTCCTGTTGAGAGAGGCACAGGTGTT
This sequence comes from Montemys delectorum, assembly GCA_019843815.1. Lineage (NCBI taxonomy): Eukaryota > Metazoa > Chordata > Mammalia > Rodentia > Muridae > Montemys > Montemys delectorum. The sequence continues at coordinate 58,230 of JADRCD010235002.1, forward strand.
TGAAAATTATAGTCTTCTAAATATATTTTGAGAAAAGCATCTTTATCACATAGAGAAAAATGGATTTATATAGTTATGCAAATGAAAAGGTGAGTTGATAGCAAAAGATATGTATCAGTTAGCTCTTAGTGTGTAACAAACATCTCCAAACATGGTGGTTTTAACCAGGCACTATTTGTTGCGCTCATGACTAGTTGCTGGCAGTTTGGGCTGTGCTCAGTTTGTTTGGTCTGCTCTTGATGTGTCTTGTGGACAGTTCTTTTGTGGAGTAGGTAGCCTGAAAAGGGAGTGAGCATTAGAAGTGAATGGCTTGTGTGACCTCATCCCTTAGACTTCCCCTGTTGGCTTGTTCCAGGTCACTCATGAGCAACAGAGGGCAAGTCCCAGCATATAGATAATCCCCTTGTATTAATGGCATTTGGGTAACTCTCATGAACTTGCATTTCGGGACATCCTAACAGTTCATGGAAGTTGATTAGAAAACCTTGAGTACATCACTGTCCCTGTAATAAAGCATGTGCTCTTAACTCAGGGTGCTCAGTCAGGGCTAGCCTCTCACCTCTGGAAATGACTGGGATGAGGCCTCATGGATAGCCAAGAGCCAGGGGAGAGGAAGACTTGTCCCAGACTACCACAAGATGAGAATCCGTCTCCTTGGCTTCAAGGAAGCAAACCTAGGGACCATCAGGAGGGAGCGGTGCTGTGTTCCTACAAGGATGGCTCTGCTGTTCTCATTTGCAGGAGGTCTTATTTGGGTGGCCTATGCCATGCCTGGGCCTTTTGTACTACATTCCCAGGCAGGCTCTGGGCTTTGAGGACTTTGGGTCTCCTGACGTGTCTATTTTCCACTACCAAACAAAGGGAGTGTTAAAAGCATGTTCCCTAACCCTGTTGTTCCCCACCCTTCAGATAGTTGAGTTTTTGAACAAAGGAATGTTGGCATTTCACTCTTTTTCCCCTGAAGGGGCCCAAGGCCATAAGCCCTGGCCTTTCTGTACTGTTCTTGGCATGGCTTGGACACCGGGGCTGCCCCTCCCAGGCCTCTGGCCCCTGGCCAGCTTCTGAGGTGTCTACTGAACCTCATTACCTTCTGAGTTTGAACTTGTGTTCTGTCTCTTCTCCGGGCCTCAGTGTCCTTTACCTGGGATGATCACAGTGTGTCCTAGGGACCATCCTGCAGACCTAGCTGGATGAGTCCCTACATGGCCACCCTGAAAAGCTGCTCCTTCATTTCAGGGTATGGTTCATGTCACGTCATCATTGTGATTAAACATCCTTTCTGGGGCATTTTGAATCTGTATGTAACCCCTCTCAAATGCCCGAAGGGTCTGGTGGCAAGGGAGTCACATTCTTTTTGCCTTTGCCTGGTACCTGTCATTATGACATGAAGGCCTTGGAAGACCTTTGCTATTCTCAGACATCCCCAGCCTGAGTCCATTCTAGCATCCCTATGTTCTGGAAGCCCCATGGCTCTTGTTCCTCATCAGGAAAACAAAGAGAAAATCACTTTAGGAAAACTCCTTGTTCTGTAGGCTCTTGTGCAGGCTCTTCTGTGGTATCCATGGATACGCTTTGCTCAATGAGGGCTGACTTCTGCCCACACTGGCCCGTACCTGGACCTGATTTTGAATTCTAGCAGAACCTCTAAGAATTCCTCAGCGTGAGCCTGGGGTCCACTGAGTAGAGCTACTGAGATGAAGACCTGGGTAGCTTCTTGCTGATCCTGTGTGCAGAGGAGGTCATTGGGCAGGAGCATCAGCAAATCTGTAGGGCTTCCTGCTTCCAAGAACCTGCCCTTGTGTTGGGTTTGAAACAGCGGAAAGGAAGGCATAAGGGGGGAGCAAGGAGGTATTTCGATGCCGAGGCTCCTGCTTCTTTTTCTTTTCCTCCTTCTCTTCTTCATTTAATTTATTTTAGGAGGGCTGGAGTAAGCACATTGGGACACGAGTGATGGCCAAAGGACAAGCAATATCAACTCAGTTCTTTCCTTGCACTTTTACATGGGTTCCAGGGACTGACCTCAGGTTGTTAGAGATAGAGGCAAGTGCTTTTTCCCAATCAGCCCTCTTGCTAGCACCTGAGATTTCTTTTTTTTTTTTTTCCCTGAGATTTCTTAAGTAGGCGAAAGAGCAAGGCATTGTGGGAAACTCTCACATTTCATGTGCAGTTCACTGGCCCTCCATCACGCATGCAGGATCCACCCACCCTCCCTGTGCACACTGCACCCCTTAATGGACCCTATATTGCAGGTAAAGGACATTCATTGGCTTCTTGCTTGCTCTCTGCCTTGTCCTTGAAACTCTTGTGCATCCCTGCTAACAAGCCTCCCCTGTCTTCCCCATGTTGTGATCTTGCGCTGTCAGAGAGGAAGATTAGGGGCATCACTGCTCACTGAGCTGGCCCAGGTTCAGGCAGTCTCTTCCCTTGTCTCTTTTGTAGATCTTAAGGTCTGGGAGCCAGAGGTAATAGGCTTGGTGGGAGCAGGAGCCCCTCTCCCCCAGTTTCTAATCACTGGATGACTCTGTCTGCCACCCCCGCTGCTCCTCCTATCTGCTGGTTACCAAGGAGGCAGGAAGACCTCAGAGGAGACCTCCCCTCCCCAGTATGGCTTAAGTGTCACTCCTGCATGTCCCAGCCCTCTGATGTCAGGGCAGTTGGAATGCCAAGCTTGAGTCCTCTTATATGCTCTGTGAGCCAGAGTTAGCTCAGCCCCAACACTCAACATCTGCTCTCTGGCATTAAGGAACCTGGATAAATTTTTGGGTTTAGGATTCTGGGAAGCCAGCATGGACGCAGGTCCATTCTTAGTGAACCTTTTGTCTGTGCTCCACCCCTCCTCCCACACCCGTGCGTGACACAAGGCAGGCCCCGGAGCTGAGTCCGTGGTCACAGGTCACATGGTGCACTGCCGCCTGTATGCATGCACATCTGTGTTTCTTCAGTCTCTTGGATTAGGCATGGACTCCTGTATTGGGAGTCTGTATCAGAGACTGACCCCGCTACACTTACTTACCCTGTCGGTAAAGCCAGAAGCCTTCTCTGCCTCAGCAGCTCAGATTCCCACGAGAAACCAGGAGGCTCCAGAGACCGACATCTTATGTTGACATTAGGGTATGTTTAGTGGCTGCATGGTGGAGTCACCGAGCTTCTGCCCCTATGGCCCCATCCCACACCGGTCCTCACCCTCTGAGGTCACCTCTGTCTCTAAACCTCCTGCTTCCCTCACAGGCCTTAGAGGACAGGCCGGGCCAGGTCTGGCCAAAAGCCCTTCAGCAGGCTGGAGCCAGGCCTTCCTCCGAGGCTCCTGCAGAACCCCCTGGGAGCCCAGCATGGATCATTAGATTCTATTAGAATCAAAGAAATGAGTCATATTTGCAAACAAGCCCTGCTCAGGCAATCTTCCTCTGTAGCTGTCGGAAGGAGGAGGAGGTGCGGGAAGGGCCGTGTGGGGGCCCCATGCTCAGGCGGGCGGCCCTTTTATAATTGTTCCCTCTGCCAGTCTCTAGGGGACTGCTGCAGCCAATAAACGGCTGGCCTGCAGTCAAAAGGAAACGATTTGGCCCACTCTAAGGGTGAATTTACATCTCCAAGTGCTGACTGGACGGCAGCAGGGCAGCCGGCTGCAAACACACGTCCAGGCCAGCCACTCTTTTTTAGTTCCCGTCCCTGGCAAGATGTAGCGCCCCCCCCCTTTTTTTTTTCTTGGAAAAGATCTGCAGCTTACCTCTGGAGGATAGTGAAAAGCCCAAACCTGGGAGTCCTGGTCTGGGGCACGCTGATGTTCCCCAGGGGACATCAGCAAGAAAGGAATCAGCTCCCGGGCTTGATGACTGCCGAGGGCCCATGGGAGGCTGGCTGAGCCTCAGTTTCCCCAGCTACCAAATGGCTGTAATGAATTCCCTCACCTAATGTCAGGTGAGCTCCTTCATGTGCTAGGTGCTGTGGTTGGGACAGATGCAGGTCCTGTTTACACAGAGCTAGCTTGCTAGTAGACAGACATCTTATCCAGTCAGAAAGGAAATGGAAAAGAAATGGAAAAGGTCTCACTGCAGAAGTAGCGCTGGGGAAGAAGAGGGCAGGGGTGCTGACAGCAGATGCCCTAGGGAGCCCTGGAAAGAGGCTGTCTGCGAAGGGTGGAATTGTACAGCTGAGGAAACCACTACTTCCACAGTTCAGGGACCACGCACGACCCCCCCCCCCAAGGAAAAATCGGGGGGGGGGGGGGGGGGGGGGGCGGATGGGGGAGAGAAGTAGGCAGCTGTACACCCACAGTGTCTGGCTTCCTGTGTTTGCTGTCCTTCTCCTTAGGTAGTCTTCACATTCCTTCATATAGCTTTGAGTGGAAGGTGACAGGGGCCAGTTAGGATGGAGGTGCGAAGATGTGGAGCCAGGGAGGGATGTGAGCCGGCATCGGCATCGCAGCAGATACCGTGGGGTCCCTCTGACAAGCTCGGAGGACAATAGAACAGGGAGGCTGGGAAGGAGTTTCTATAGTGGCTTGGGGATGAAGTAGGGCCTGAGCAGGGTGTCGTGGGAGGGTGTAGGAGGCACCCAAGAGTGCCCGCCCTGTGGCAGCGTTCTCTCAGCCACAGTACCATGCAGTTTACTAAGCGCTGTGCTCAAAGCCATGAGAAGGCCCAGGGGAATCATGAGTCCCCCTTGGAGGGAGCAATACAGAGAGAACGGGGGGGGGGGGGGGGGGGAGTCCCTACCGGGACTCAGGTGACTGGCTACTCTCCAGCTCAGCCCTGCCTAGGGCTTTGTCAGAACCTGACAGGACATTTTGTAGCCCTGGTATGCTATGTGAAGCCCGAGGACAGATCTGTATTATTTCAGTATTGCATAATTTTAGGGAGAGGCAAGAAGACCAACCATTTAAGGCCATTCTGGACTATATGAGACCCTGTCTCAAAAAAAAAAAAAAAAAAAAAAGAAAGAAAAGAAAAGAAAAAGAAAAAATCCTACCACCAACATCAAACCTTTTCAATATGTCTATAAAGATATATCACAAACACACAGCAAAAGAACTGTATTTATTGCTGAGTCCCTGTCCCCAGGTGAGCTCACTTGCTGGTATATATGTTCTGTTTCTATCACAACGCCTATCCTGTGCAGATGTCCCTTGCTCTGCTGGCCCACTCTGTCCCCCAGGGTGTTATACTGCTTTATCAGCACATCAAGAACTTGACACTGGTTTGTTGGTGGTGTGGCATTTCAGTGTGCCTGCCCCAAAACTCAGTCTACCCGACAGAGGGGCACTTCGGTGCACGCTTTGTCTATGAGCTCCCATGCTGAAAGACTAGTAGGAGATGATCTTGGAAATGGAGTTACTGAGTCAGGGAAATCTACCTTAAAGTGTCACTTGATGTCATCATGAGACCTATAGGGACTGTCCCCAGCAGCAGAGGAACAAAAGATGCATATGCTTGTCTTAGTTCAGAGCTACTCTGCTTTTTGGTGCCTTGCAGCAGTGGGCACTCTTGGGCAGCTGGCTTGCCTAGCAGGGTAGTGAGAATGGATGGCAAGGCAGTTGTGTCCTGGGTGGAGCTATCAGGACCAGGAAGATCTGGCTTTGGAGTTTTGAGCTTCTTGTAGGATTGCCCCAAAGAACAGAGACATGGTTTCCTGGCCAAACATCAGCTGAGTAAAACGGCTGTCAACATGTGGTCCGTGGAGTGGTTAGAGCCAGTGGAAGAAAGGCAGGCTTCAGCAAGTCACCTGCAGTGTCAGCGGTGGAGGGCACAGCTGTGGAGGGCTGTGTGCGAAGGTGTGGAATAAGGCTACATTCTTCTCCCCTGATGTGGCCCATTCACGGGAGTGCGGGCTGTTCTTCCCCGTGCTTTGAGCTTTTGTGGCTGGCACCCAAATGCTGAACGTTAAATGGGAAGGGCTTTTTGTTCTGTGGTGCTGCCAGGTCTCGGCTTGGCAGGGGCCCAACTGGACGTGATTGACCGTTAGCCTGCTTTGTGAAGGTACCCCATGATGCTGCCCCGAGGCACCAGATGATCCCAGCTTTTGTAGTGGAGGCTGGAGGCCCCTGTCTTATTAAAATTGTATTTAATTATATTTTATGTCTACAGGTGTTTTGCCTGTGTGTGTGTGTGTGTGTGTGTGTGTGTGTGAGGGGGGGGAGGGGGAGAGAGAGAGAGAGAGAGAGAGAGAGAGAGAGAGAGAGAGAGAGTGTGTACCACTTGTTTGCTGATGCCCCTAGAATCCAGAAGAGGGCACCATATCTCTTGGAACTGGAACTACACATGATTGTGAACTACCACGTTGCTGCTAGGAATCAAACCCAGATCCTCTGGAAGAGCAGACAGTGTTCTTAACCTTTGAGCTAGACCCTTAGCTCTGGGAGGTCCTTTAAAAGCAGGTGCTATTTTCTTTTAAAATCAGACCATGTTGTGACACAGTTGAGAGAGCTGTGGCTTTGGAATCAGGCAGGCCTGGAGTTTTGGTGGCCTTGCCATGTGGGTGAATGGACCCTCCAAGCCTTGATTTTCCCATCTGTGAATTGGGGTTAGTGAACTCTACCCCTTGGCGATAGGTTTCACAGCCATTTGGGCTGTAAGTACCCCACGCTGCTTCCTATGGCTCCTTCCCTACAGGGAGGGCCTCAGGGAAAGCGAGTGTGTGAGAACAGCAGACACTAGCAAAGATGGCCAGAGGTCAGCACTTAAGTCCAGTTTCTGGGATAATGGCACACAGTCAAGCTCTGCAGGCTTCTGTGTCTGGTGTGAAGTTCACACACCATTCTAGCTACATGGTAAGGGACACTGATGTCACTGTGAACGACAGGATAAAGATGGAAAAAAGTTGCCTCTCCTTTAGGCTTGGGGCTACGTCATCATCCATCCATCCATCCATCCATCCATCCA
>JADRCD010235003.1:3668-72171 GCA_019843815.1 Montemys delectorum
TCTCTCTGTCTCTGTCTCTGTCTCTCTGTCTCTGTCTCTCTGTCTCTGTCTCTCTGTCTCTCTCTGTCTCTCTCTGTCTCTCTCTGTCTCTCTCTCTCTCTCTCTCTCTCTCTCTCTCTCTCTCTCCTCTTTCTTTGCTGTTAGTCGTATCTACACTTTGGGCAACAGATCTCTAGAACTCTTTCAATTGCAAGAACCAAAGACATATGGCCATTAAAAACATTTCCCCATTTCTTCTTCCAATAGCTTATTTCACTTAGCAAAAGTTTTCGTTTTCATCCATGTTATAGCATGTAGTAGGGTTAAATTTGTTTTGAAAACTTAGTAAGATTTCACTGTGTGTATTTTCCTGTCCATCCATTTATTGAAAAACTTTTAAGTTCTTTCTACTTTTTGCTTATGGGATTAATTCTGCACTGAACATAAAGATATAAATATATCTACAAAATCTCTTCATTTGTCTGTATATATGTGCAGAGATAAAGTTACTAGTCCATACAACTTATTTAAATTCTTTTGGAGAACCCCATACTATCTCCCACACATTGGCACTATTTTGTGTTGCTACCAATAATGCACAATTGTTCAAATGCCTCTTTCTCAGTCAACACTTGACACTTTCTGAATTAATTGTTTTGCTTTTGACATTGGTCATCCCATCTTATATGGTGAACCCAAGTGCAGTTTGAGTTAAGCTTTAATTTTCAAGGCCCCGAAGCTCATTGGCATTCCATACATCACTTATGATGTCTTCTTCATAGTCTTGTGAGACTAAAACATTTAACTCCTTCAGCAGTATTTTGTTTGTTTGCTTGTTTTATCTCTTTGTTGCTCAGTTAGAGCTTGCTTATCTATGGTGAATATTTACTCTTTTATCAGGTACTACTTACAAATATTTATTTTCACATTACAGGTGGCCTGTTTTACTTTCTTGGTTGGTTTTTGCTCATAACTTTTAGTTGAAGTCACTCAAGTGTTTCCACTTTGTTCCTGTTCCTCTTGGTGTCCTATAGTGAGAGGATCATCAACAAATTCATTGTCATGGCATTGTGATTCTTATTTTTCTAGAAGCTTTGATTTCAGCCCTCACATTTGAGGCTTTAATCTCCTTTGAGTGAATTTAAAAAAAAATATGTTTTAAGGTTATGAAGTTTTCCCAGTATAAGCATTAAAAATGTGCTTGATTATATATGTTTTAAGGTCAGAAACTGTGAGGCTAATTGCTTTATTTATTTTTCCATTTGTTTTGGAGTTTGCTTTGACTTTTAATGTGCGTTTTTTATTAGATGTTTTCTTTATTTACAATATCTCCTTCTCCAGGTTCCCTTCCAAAAGAAAAGAGAAAAAGAAAATAGAATAAGAAAAAAAATAAAAATAAAAAAAATCCAAAACTAAAATAATTCTTTGTTCCCTCCCCCCTCCCCCCTGCTCAGCACCCCACCCTCTACCACTTCCTGGCCCTGGCATTCCCCTACACTGGGGCATAGAACCTTCACAGGGCCAAGGTCCTCTCCTCCCATTGATGACTGACTTGGCCATCCTCTGTTATACACATGCTGCTAGAGCCATGAGTCCCCCCATGTGTACTTTTGGTTGGAGTTTAGTCCCTGGGAGCTCTGAGGGTACTAGTTAGTTCATATTATTGTTCATGCTAAGGGGCTGCAAACCCTTCAGCTCTTTGAGTCCTTTCTCTAGTTCCTTCATTGGGGAACCTGTACTCAGTCCAATGGATGGCTATGAGCCTCTACTTTTGTAAGTCATGTACTGTCAGAATCTCTCAGGAGACAGCTATCTCAGGCTCCTGTCATCCAGCACTTGTTGGCATTCACAATAGTGTCTAGATTTGATGACTGAATATGTGTAGGATTCCCAGTTGGAGCAGTCTCTGAATTGTCCTTCCTTTAGTCTCTGCTCCAATGTTAGCCTGTACAACTCCTTCCATGAGTATTTTGTTCCTCCTTTTAAGAAGGAACGAAGTATCCTCATTTTGGGCTTCCTTCTTCTTGAGTTTCTTATGGTTTGTGGTTTGTACTTTGTTACTGATCTAGGTTAATATCCACTTATCAGAGAATGCATACCATGTGTGTTCTTTTGTAATTGAGTTACCTCACTCAGAATGATATTCTCCAGGTCCATCCATTTCCCCAAGAATTTCATAAATTCATTGTTTTTAATAGCTGAGTAGTACTCCATTGTGTAGATGTACCACATTTTCTGTATCCATTCCTCTGTTGATGGACATCTGGTTTGTTTCCAGTTTCTGGCTATTATAAATAAGGCTGCTAAGAACATAGTGGAGCATGTATCCTTATTACATGATGGAGCATCTTGTGGGTATATGTCCAGGAGTGAATGTGCATTATTTTTATCCTACAGGAAAAGACATTAAGATTTGATAAAAATATTGAATATATAGGCTGTTTTAGGTTATTTGAACATTTAAACCATATTAAGCAGTATGTTATAAGAACTTGGGGTGCCTTATTATTCATTTGTATCTTCTGACAGTTTTTTATAGTGAAGTTCTTAAGTGCATTAGTTTCTTGATTAAATTTAAACTCACTGTGCCTTTTTGAAAGGAGTTTAAAACAATTTTAATTCAATTAAATAACACTTTCTTAAAGTAGAGAAAATGAAAGTGCTTTCATGCCCTGTGAAAGAACCAACTGAAACAGATATTTTATGTAAAATTTTCAACATATATATATATATATAAATTATACTGTATATATATATAGATTAAGTGTCTATGATTTAATTTTTGTTGTTTAACTTGTTCTGCTTTCATATTAAATGTGTCTTACTTTTGTGCTTTATCCTCTTCGAGTTTTATGTGTTTTGAAATGCCTATACGACCACCTAGAGTTTCTTAAATGGTTATATTTAGGTGGAAGTCAATGAAAAAAGGAATATTTTGATTACACACAAAAGAAAACAGTGCTTACAGTCTATGTCATATATAAATTTCCTCACATCAACATTTTTATACTGAAGTAATTTGAACTGAAGCTTGTATATAGGACTGAATTGCTGAGGAATGTCTTTGAGCCTATACTGTAAATATAGATCATTTTCATATTGTGCCTAGGAAATTGGTAATGCATTTTTTTAGTAATTATGGTATACATTGATATGTACATAAATATTCAAGGATGGTTCTACAGTTTGATTGCAGATAGATTTCTCTATTTTGAATCTGTGATGTTCACAATCCTTCTATTATCCCAGCTCCAGTGACAGCTGGTATTTCCTTTAGAAATCACCATTGAAGAGGGAATAAAATGCCTCTTCCACATTAAAATATTAGCAGTTCGCTTCTATTTTACTGACAGGTAAGCTCTGAGTTCATCTTTGATGCCCAAGACAGATGTTTTAACAATCACAACCATGAACATCTTTTCCTGTATAGGAAGTGTTTTACTAAAAACTTGCCGAGAGTTTAAATGCATTGCATATTCTAAGCAATAAAAGGAAATTTTCCTAAAAATTAACTGTGGTTACATTTGAAAAAGTCTTGGTGATGTTTCAGCCAATGCTGGTTTATGCCGAAAGTCAATTTCAGTTACTTTACACTTCATCCAGTGTACATTGATTGGTGCTATTTCACATGCCAGACACTGTGCTACAACACTGAACATGCAAAGGCATTGATGACTGAAAACTCCTCATGTTTTTAAAGATTATGCATATTGTTGTAGGTAAATGTTAGGAGTTTGTGCCACTTAGAAGACAGAGGTACCATTTAGAAGTTAGAGGTCCCATTGCCCAAGACCACCTGTACTTCTGACACTAAGTCAAAATTTATGACACCAACACAAAGTTCAAAAGATTCGCAAAATTATTCTCTTGCTTGATGAATTACTAGAAACAATTCCTATAACTATATTGTTTTACTCATAGTTATGAGTTATTATAGAGAAGAGGTACAAATTAAATTGGCCAAGGTAGGACTAAGCATATAGCTGAGAGGTGGAGCCTTGCCAACCACCATGAGGCCTTGCATTTAATCCATTGTCAAGACAACAAAATTAAACAGCTGGAGGAGCAAGCACACAGGGTCAAGTTCTGCAGGAGGACAAAATGCACAACTCCTGTTCGCTTTTCTGTGGAGTAAGAATGTGTCAGTCTTCTGCTTCAGTGAGCAATGATGATGGAGTATTACTGACCTGGAAGCTCTTCAGAGACTCTGTGTTAAGAGATTTCACGAGGACTCCCACAGTTTGTAGGCATGATAAAATGGGCCAGATACTTCTCCAGCTCTGAATGAATGACACAAAGCTCCTAGCCTCAATTACAGTTGTCATTCTTTGTCTACAGCATATCTTTCAGACAAAGAGGTTGCTTCCTGGTGTTTGGGGCTAAAGTTAAGTTCCCTAATATGCTGTAAAATCACACAACAGAAATGGATGTTATAGCATACTATGTTAACTTGATTCCATCCTCACAATCATATTTGCTTTCACTGTTTTGAAGATGTGATATTCACAATCCTAGTCATAGCCTAGCTCTAGTGTCAATCGGCTGAAATGTTTCCTTTTCCTACCGTGTGTGTGTGTGTGTGTCCCAATTTCTAAGAAGAAAACAGTGGAGAAAGGAAGTTTGGAGCAGAGCTTCTGGCTTGTCAGTATTTGGGAAGTAAAAACTAAAGTGAATGATTTGGACAACTTGGGAGCCTTGACATTTGCATCTGGAAAATTATACTTAAAAGGCAATTTGAGTAATTTGCATTTTAATGAAGTTTGATGTACTTAGCACACATGTCACTGGCATTTCATTGATTAATAATGATTAATATGTTTGGGAAAGCTCAAGTTTTTATTGTAATCATTGCTTATTTTATAAACTTTAAATAGTTATCTCTCAAATATGAATTAGGTAGTTTATAAACTGATGATTGTTTTCTTTAACAGAAAGATCAGTTAAAATTGCATTAACACTACTATTTATTTAACACTGCCTGAACCTGTACCAATTGTATATGAATCTATGGCAGTGATAAATTCACTTCTTTAAGTCTGTCTATGTTCTAGTGAGTAGTAAGTTATCAAGACAGCAGCTGTAAGGATTGCCAGCTCAGCAGTATTAACAGCCAGGTTTGTACAAATAGTAAATTTTTGGCTGTTCTTTAAAAAGAGATTGTAGATTTGTATTCAGGTTTCAAAACAAGGCTGGGAGAGAGGTCAGAAATTAATTTTTAGCCATTGATAAAGAACTGCTGCTTAGATAGGTAGTTGACCTAACTAAGCAGATCCTAGTAACAGAACCAGGATATAGATCTAGGTCTGTACTAACAACTTGTAAGGTTTTCTGTCCTTGGACTTCTGTGTAATGACAGCTTCCTATTGTGGACTTTTCGTATCTCCCCCACACTGTCATGTAAACTATCTCATTAGATCTTTGTGATGACTCTGACATTATTATTGTGGACTGACAGAAGGACTTGCTGGGAAACAGACAGGTTGAATGCATAAATGATGCCCCTTGAAAGAGATACGATGAGAGATTAAAGGGAAGCAACTTTACTTCAACGTCCATTTCTGCAATCGACCTTGTCCTTACTGTCTCTCACAAAGAACTGTTTCTTACCCAATAGTCTTAAAGTTACTATGAAGCCCAGAAAACTTTGAAAAGCTTTATGTAAAGACAACAAGAAAAATGATTAGGAAAACAAATGACAGGCTGCTTGATTCAAGCACAACATTTAACATTTAGATTTTCTCACTGACTTAGTTCAGTAAGAGCAGATACCTTAGAGACTGGCAATGACTTTGGGCTTTTGAAAAAGAATTAAGAGTGATTGAGAGATGCAGAGAATGGGAGTTCCAAGGGAGAAGAAAAGAAGACCATTGAAAGCTGTCAGAGACTATTTTACACCCATAAGTTGGATTAGAGATGAACATGCTTTCATTTATACCTCTAATTACCTTTACTGTCCCTTCATTACAGATGTCCATGTTTCCCTGTTATTCAGTACACAAGAAACATTTTTACATTAACTGCAGTCAAACTAGTTTCGTCATTTAGGGCTTTGAGAAGACATCTGTCTGGGCTTCTCCCGTTGTTGGAATTAATTGTTTTCATGCCTTGTCTAGCCTATCTACTGCTCGGATTTAGAGATCCTATGTAACAAGCATGAATTCTTCTCACAGAGGTGAAAGCTGAAGTCTCCAGATGAAGACATCTGCCAAGATCTTGTTGAGTTAGTTGATGGTAGTAGCATCATGCAGCCTGATTCTGGCAATTATTAATTGTCTGTTTGGTAGTTATATTTGTAATCAGGCTTCTGATTGGGACCTTCCAGTCCATGCTCTGCAATTCAGCTTTCCTTAACCTGGCTCATTTGTGTGTGTGTGTGTGTATGTATGTGTGTGTGTGTGCGCACGCGCAAATTTTGTTAATCATGCACTTCTTGTGTTGAGACTGATCAAAGTTTCAGCTTTAAAAGCCTGAATTGCCTGGTAAAGAAATGCTTTATTAAAGAGGCTTGGAGAGTAAAGAATAACCATGGTGCCTTCTGGGAAGGCACCCACTATCCTTTATCTTAGTGAAAAAATGATGTCTTAGCCTAAAATGTAGTATACTTAAAGACATAGTGTATTCTGAACAGAAACATAAAGTTATTCCTTACAGAGTATTCATTTCATTCATTCATTCATTCATTCATTCATTCATTCATTCATTCATCTCTCTGTGTGTCTGTGATGTCAGCATGTGTATGTGTTCATGTGCTCATGTGTGAATACATATGTGTTCACATGTTGAGGTCATAGCTTAACGGCAGAATCTTCCTTGTTCTCTCTCCACGTTATATTTGGAATAAGGTCTCTTACTGACTTGGAAATCACCAAGTGGCAATGTTGGCTATCCAGTGAGACCTAAGGATGCTTCTATTTCCCACCTGGGTAGTACTGGGATTACAGACATGCACCACTGTGCCTAGCTTTTACATGAGTGCCAGGGCATCTGATCTCTCATCCTCATAGCTGCAGTCCACATATTTTACCCACTTGACTATATCCCCAACCCTTCCAGTTCACTTTAAATTCCCTTGTCAGCTTACTTCTACCTGGAAACATCTGAAATTGATGTCCTCTTAGGAAACATTATCTAGAGGGGAGGAGAGAGAGAGAGAGTAAAAGAGAGGAGGAGGGAGAAATAAATTGGTGAGACTTTGTCATTAATATCAAATGAATCCCAGAGTTTTGAAATCACCTGAGGAAAGAAAATTAAAAGCCATAAGCTTTCTAAACAATTATATTGTTAAGAATATAATCTAGCATTCATTAAACTGAGTATACAGTCCCCAATGAAGGAGTTAGAGAAAGGATCTATGGACGAACAACAATATGAACTAACTAGTACCCTAAGAACTCCCAGGGACCCACCCACCAACCAAGGACTAAACATAGTGGGATTGAATGTTTTGGCAGCATGTGTATAGTAGAGGATTGCAAATTTGATCATCAATAGGAGGAAAGGACCTTGGCCTTGTGAAGGTTTTTGCACCCCAGTTTAGGGGAATGCCAGGGCCAATAAGTGGGAGAGGGTGGGGTCACAGACATGGGGAGGGGGGAGTCAATAGGGGTTTGTTCTTATTGTTTTTGTTTGCTTGTTTGTTTGTTTTTTGGAGGGGAAACTGGGAAAGGAGAAATTTACATGTAAATAAAGAAAATATCTAATAAAAAAAGAATATAATCTAGGTCATAAATGTAGATATTTTTCTCTTCATTAATTTATGATTTCTTGAATTTGAATCATTTCTTTTCATTTTATTTTTTGGCTACAACATCTGGCACCAAAATAACTTGTTTTGCCCATTTTTTGTTTCTATCCCATATGTACTAGTTAACTGAACTGGGATGTTGAATTAAGAGGAAAAACTGGAATCCTGACAGCATGGGATAGCTACTTGCAAACATATGATATAAATTCTCATTGTGTTTTTCTGTCTTTGTGTGTGTGTGTGTGTATAATAATTAGCCATCAATTTTACCTTTACTGGGTTAAGTGATTGAAAGCACCACTCACCATACAGGATGTTTATATACATTACTATTAGACCACACCACATGTTCTTTGATGTTAGAGATAACATATACTATAGGTTAGTTTGTTTTATGCCGAGAGCTGCATGCAGCTCCCATGTGAAGACTTTAATCTTGTTGATAAGTCAATAGAGAACCATTGAACTTACTTGTTATGATAACTCATATCTGTCTGGTTCCAACCGTCTGTGCAAGAATTTCCCAAACTGTGGACTTTCCAATGCAGTTAATCATTCACCTTTAAGTAGACTGTGGATGCTTACTGTACAGTAGCAGATTATGTTGGCTGTATTCACTACAGTTTGTAACTTCCAGAAAACAGTTTTACTTTAGCCCTAAAGCTGGCCTACTCTGTAAAGGTTAGCATCTGTGTTTCTACTGATGGTTTTTATTGAAAAAAAAACAAGACAGCTCCTCAGAAGAGCATGAATGAGGACCTGGGCTTGAATAATTTAAATTATACAAATTTTTAATGTTTCCTTTCTGACTTAAGTACAGTGAGTAGCATAGGTATTTAACAGTAGCCAAAATAAAGTTAGTTGCTGCAATGAATATACATACATATGCATTACATAAATTTTTATTACTTATTTATGCTTTATTTTGTTTTTAGTATAAAGTCTCCTTTCTAGTTCAGGATGGCTTGTGACCCATGTTTACCTGGGATTGACAGAACATCTGTCTCAGCTTCTAGAATTCTGGGATTGTAGATATGAGCTACAACATATGCCAGCAATAGACATATCTAAGAAGGCACTAAGAATAGTCAATTCCTTGCATCCATGCATTGGAACTTAGTTATTGTGATGGTTCCTACATCACCTAATCCAATATGTTTAGCTCCCTTGGCCACTGAGTGTTGCTTACAGAATACTTATCATCTAAGTAGAGGCAATTAGCTTCAGTCCCAAGACTGGACTTCATGTGAACAGGAGTTGACTTTAAAAACAAAACAGGGATTGGGCCTCGTCTGATAGGTTATGTAATCCCAAGTATTACGTGCTAATAACACATGCACCCAAGCAACAGGAAATGGACTCACCAGGCTGTGTTTATATGTATGTATGTACATATATGTATTTATACATGTTTACATATGTAGAACAATAATGATCAAAGATTGGTGGTCATGAATTTGAAAGGAAGTTAGACATGGGAGGCATTGGAGCGAGAGGGGTTGAAATGATGTAAATACAGTACTAATAAATAATATCCTAAAAGAATGAAAAATTACAACAAAAACAGACAAACAAAAACTCGTGCACTTGAAAGTGAGAGTGTGTATCTTTTAACCCCACAATGGCCTGGAATGTTGCACGGTTCAGAGGACAGAAGATCTGGGTTGAAGATGGAGCAACTACACATCAATCACATCCACTCTCCTCCCATACTACCTTAAACACTAATAGGTTTGCTCCACAAATCTATCTTGCTCTTGAACAAGAAAACGTAAAACTTAATTATTTTTCCTTCTGCTCCCTCTAGTATGATCCTTTTTTACCAACATTGGGGATTTCTCTCTTTTTTTGAAATGTCCCTATATGTGTCACTTGAAAGAAAGTGTACTATATGAAATAAGTCTACCACCCATGGCTTTCTATCAGAGAGGAAAAGAAAAGGAAGTTATGAGCAAAATTATACTAAAGGTTTTCAACTTGCAGCTGATATTTTATTGTCATTATTGTTGTTATTATTTTAATTGAAATGTGAATGGAACAGAGAAACAAGTAAAAGTAAAGGAGAGAGATAAGAGGTGAGCCATTGTTGAAACCACATGTATAGAGGAGTGAGCTGGTTAGATAGCAAAATAACATGAATGAAGTAAACAAACAAACAAAAAAAAAACATGTGATAGGTGGTCCAATCAGAACAGTAGTAGAGAAAACGAGGCCACTAATGATGTTCTTTTCATTCATCATATATTTGCACCAAAATATTATTACTGTACTTTAGATTAAAATCTAGTCATTGCAATGGGGAACTTAATTGCCCATATAAAATACAAGTGCTTTATATTTCAGTCAGCTGAAGTAGGAAGAGCCTTATTATTTTGAGTTCATAGAGCACATAAATGTCCCATGGGGAAAGTGTGTGCCCTGGTTCTAGTTTGTGCTGATTTCTTAGTGGAATTTTTGATAGAAATAAATTAACTCTCAAAGATGTCCTGGATTAGGATTTGGATAATAATTGTGTAGCTGCCTTATTCACGACCAACACATATAAGGCACATTTCAGATGTGAGTCAGTGGTAGACTGAGGTGTCAGTAAATACACAGAACTTGGTGACTAGTTTGCAGCTTTTCTAGCTTTCCTTTCCAAGACCAAGATTTGATTTGGGTTTATTGAGAAAGAGTCTCATTATTCTGCTCTAGCTGATCTCCCAATTGAGGGTCTTCTTGTCTCAGCCCCGAGTGAAGAGATCCCAGGTGACCGAGTTTAACGTTCATAAACCCACATCTCTGTATCATCTCTGAAGTAGGTTTGGCCTTAAGCCAAAGAGAAGCTATTATAATGGTTTAAGAGATCACAGGCTTATGGTTTTTCATGTAAGCAGAATTCTTGAACTAAGCAGTTATTGATGTTGGATCTCTGGCCAGTTCGTCCAGTCTTCTCCTTATGGTAGAAGATGGCTCCTGCATCCCTCCTAAGTGAGTATACGTTCTAGGGTGGGGAAGGCTACATAGAAGTTGAAATGGTACTGTGATAAAGAAAGCTCCATCCTCGTTAGTTGTCTAGCTGACCTCTACTTATAGATCTGTTGATATAGATACTATGTGATCACTTCTTGGTGGATTTGGACCAGAGTAATGTCTGGATTTATTTATCCAATTTGTTTTTTAATTTTAAGCATTAGAATTTACCATTTTCATCTAAATCATAGTTTTCTTAGTGAATTTGAGCACCCAGAGCAAATTTCCATAACTGGGTAATTTAAATACCTTGTTTATTTCTCAGAATTCTGGAGGTGAGGAGTAGAGAGGGAGGAAGCAGGCTCTTTCCTGTCTGTTCTTAGAATGGCACTAATTCCATGATCAGGGTGCTATCTTCATGATGTAATTCTGTTTCAAAGGAACCTTCCAAATACCAACATGGACTCAATATGAGTTTGAAAGAGATATAGATATTTAATGCTTAGCAAAGGGCTGAAGAAGAGAACTAGTGATGACGATAATTCAGTGTCTTATATTGCTTGTTACATAAGTACAATGACTTAAATTTGACAATCAGAATCCATATTTTAAAATCTAAGGATGGTGGTTCATACACTGGAGCAGTAGAGACACAGGTAAATCCCCATGGTTTGTTAGAAAGTCGATCTAGTCAATTTAGCAAGTTCTAGGTCAGTGCTTCTCAGCTATTCTAATGCTATAACCCTTTAATATAGTTCCTTATGTTGTGGTGAACTCCAACCATAAAATTATTTTGTTACTCCTTCATAACTAATTTTGCTACTGTTATGAATTATAAGTACTTTTGGAAAGAGAGGTTTGCCAAAGAGGTTGCAACCAACAAGTTGAGAGATGCTTCTCTAGATCAATAGGAGACTCTGTCTCCAAAAACACTATGGCAAGAACGACAATAGAAGATGTCCTGTTGCCCCCACATGTGTGCAGTCATGCACTCACATAAATGTGGTCTTCCCACACCCAAGGGAAAATACACTAGATAGCAAGCCACCTGGCATCTGTAATACCTTTTCATACCTAAATCTATATGTAATGTAATATTTTAAGTCTCAAATGAGATAGACAGATGAGCAGATTGAAATATAGATCACAAGTGTAGCCTTTTTTATTAAGTTGTTTAATATTTGCAATCAATAATAATATTTAAATATTTATTAATATTTAAATAACATTAGTCATCAGGCTTATGAACTTCTACTAGAGACTATAGGGAAAAAAGATTACCTCTAATCTTATTTAGAATCAAACAGATTAGGGTTTCCCAGGAATTTGAACAGAAGAGTTTTGCTGATTGAATTGTCAAGTTAGATTGCTGGATATTTCCTTTGAAATGTCTCACTATATATAGCTAGGGCAAGGATGAATAAGCATTGCTACTTAACAGTAATACTTCGCTAGATAGGAAAGACTCCTTCTGGGAACTGTGACAGATAACTCTTAGTCACTCAATATGTCATGAGGAAACTGAAAGGTACTATCGAGCAGTGTCTAGCAGTGTTTCTGTGCAGGCATCCCTGACTGGTGGCAGTACCCTGTTCATGAACATTCAGAGAGAGTGAAGCTTTCCATTCTGCTATTCATCCAGTCACTTGCTACCTGCAAATTTGTAATCGTCCGTGTGCACACATTAGAGTAGATTAGTGGTTCTCAACCTGCATGTTGCAACCCCTTGGGGGTCGCATATCAGATATCCTGAATATCAGGCATTTACATTATGATTCATAATAGTAGCAAAATTACACTTTGAAGTAGCAATGAAAATAGTTTTATGGCTGGGGCCACCACAGCATGAGGAACTATATTTAATTGTCACAGTATTAGGAAAGATGAGAACCACTTAAATGTTAGAAGTAAAACAAAAGCTATTTTTATTATAGTGGGAGACTCCAAGATTAAACAAATAAATAGGAACATTCCCATACATGTTAGTGCTGTCAGAGAGATCAAGGTAAAGCTTGTTTGTTTGACTCTTAGCATTAAGTTTCAAACTTTCATTAATTTACCCAGAGGCAGTTTCTGTCCTTTGTACTATCTCTCTGTGCATTTTGACTTTCTGTTTACATTCTGTAGAATGTATGACAAGATGTAGTTTTAAAACTTGTGTGTACCACATACTTAAAGGCTTTCGTTTTAAAGTTTTAAAGTTTCATTTTGAAGTTGCCAGTATGCTTTAGGATTTGCATGAACATTTCTGGTTATTTTCAGCAAAACCATACTTATCGGCATGTTGGCATTTTCTTAATTACTTGAGAGGTCTGATTGCTGTACATATCCTACAACCCTAATCACTTTTTTTTAAAGATACTTTTTGTAGCACATGTGAAAAAGAATTTCACAATACATCTCAGACCTGAGTAACTTTAAGAGATAAAACTTTGAAGGGAGCATAAAAGTAGGTCTCCATGACCTCACATTAAGCAATGGTTTCATAGAAATGACACCAAAGTCGAATCAATAAAAACTAAACTAAACTGGATTTTATCATAATTAAAATCTTTTGTGCCTCAAAAGATACGATCAAGTGAAAACTCAATTTATAGAATGGAAGAAAAAATTGAAAGTCACCTTTCTAACTGAGAGCTCATATCTGGAATGCATGAAGTGCCAGCACAACTGAATAATAAGAGGGCGCAGCTCAGTGTGCGGAAGCCTGGGATTAGTGGAGTGAGGGAGCACTTACCCACCATATGCAATGAAACAGAATGGGTTAAGAGACCATCGGAAGTAGACATACCTGAAAACAAAACAAAACATACAAACTAAAAACAGCCAATAGCTACAGGAAAAGATGCTCCACACCATCAGTCAACAAGAAGATGTAAATTCAATCACACAGAGATAGCACCTCGTACACACTGAAGTTATATTTAAAAGGTTAGATAACACTTGTAGGTGAGAAATGAATTATTTATACTTTGCTCCTGGGAACGTAAAGTGTTGTATACATTTTGGAAAACAGTCTTGGTGCTTCCTCTGGTGGTCAAACACTTTTATTTTTATATGATCAGCAATTATACTATCAAATATTTACTGCAAAGAAATACATGTATTTCTACACCAAACTCCGAGTCGTCATAGTAGTATAATTAAGTGTAGTCCCAAAATGGAAACAATGAAGTGTTCAACAAATGGATAATTAAAGTTTTATCTATCTGCACAGTAGGATATATGTGGGTGGCTATAGAAATCATGGACACATCCTGAAAAGTACATTAACTGTGAAAATGTTACAGGAAGCTGGTATTTTTAAACATAAAATAAATAAAATAAGAGAAACAAAGGTATTTCATTTATAGAATATGTTCAGAAAAGCTTCTCCATCACATAAAAACAGATCAGTGATGAGAAGTCATGTTCTACAGATTGCCAGAATGTGCATAAGTGAAAGGGAAGAGAGGAGCTTCCTGCCAAATGGTGTGGATTTGCTCTCCAGGGTCATGACAACCTCTGAAGTGGATCCTGGTCCTTATAATTGTGGTATTACACTAAAAACTACTGTGTGTACATTTTGAGTAGTTAAGCAGTAGAAGTACATGAATTATAAATCAAAAAGATGGTAACTTTAAAAGTCAATTTTATTTATAATATCAATTTATCAACGATTTAAGAGATACATTAGAGTAAATTCAACATTTTTCTTAGCCTAGTCAATACAACCCAATTGGATTTCATGCTTTGTTTGTTTAAGGTAGTAAAAAGATGTGAATTTTATCACATTGGAGAAGTGAGACCGTTTTAGCACTCTTTTGTTAGAGTAAAATGTGGGGAAAGGAGTGGAAACTGTAGAGTCCCTGTAGCCATGGTGATCCTGGTTTTAGTTTATTTTTTTTTTACAACCATAAACTCTAATAATTTGAGGACAAGATATTGGCTGTGAGTGTTGTTATTCTATAATGAGATTCATATTCCCTAATACCAGTGTTTTTAATAAGTGTGAGTTGACAAATTGTTATTGTCTAGGCTTTAAGGCTATGTACACAACAAATGTATCAACATTTCCCTTTAGCTTAACTTTAAATTTTGCTATGAGACATTTTATAGTATCATGGAACTTAAAATTCTACCTTAGGGCCATTTAATAAGAAAGCAGATGTAAATGCATATATCTAGTTACACCCTAGTGCAGTTGTTCTCATCCTGTAGTTTGTGACCCCTTTGGGGCCCAAATGACCCTTTCACAGGGGTTCCATATCAGATATCCTACATCTCATATATTTAAATCATGACTTGGAATGGAACCAAATTATACTTATGAAGTAGAAACAATAATAAGTTTATGAGGTCACCACAACATGAGCAAGTGTACTAAAGGGTCTCAGCATTAGAAGGGTAGGAAGTGCTGTTCTAGTGTCTTGGGACTGAAAGCATTAGTTTGTTTCAAAATTACAAGCTACACATTAGTTGTGGATTTGAATGTTTTACCCAGGCTTTAAATAGTCTAAAGCACTGGTGTACTTATAGAAAGCTACGTGGAAGTATACTCCCTATACTTGTTTATTATAGTTGTTACATAGTGTGGTGATCACTTAAGATCATCTCTAAGAATGAACAGTGGCACACAGTTGAGAGCCAATGTGTATCTTTGCCACTCATCATAGTCAGTTTTATCTTCACCGCTGCACATAACAAGCACATCTCAAGCCATAAGGGCAGCCTAGTTAGTGAAGTGTGGCTCTTCATCCAGTATTTATCTATGACATCATGACAGTTGTCCCGCCATCACTTTCTTATGTTCATCTCAGCCCTCAAAATGTCTGTATCTCAAGGCCAGTGGCAGGTCAGTCAACTGGATGGCATGCATTCTCAGAAATGTTACCGTTGTAAATACTCCGTATCTAGTTAACACTGAATTCGTACAGTATAAGAGAAGGCCTACTATGAAAATCATGGGGAACGAGATGCCTCTGATCCAGCAGGCTTTGCTTCAGGAATGGGGGGGTCTGCACAAGGGCAGTGGACTGAAAGCTGCCAGGTTTATATGGCTGCTGTGGTGGAGACAACAGTGTGGAGAGTGGTCAATTCTACTTCACTGCTGTTGCTGATGGAGTTGGAGTGATTTACCTACGTATTGTCTCCTAGTTTTTCTTGATTGTTTGAAAAGAGTGAATATGGCATATTTAGTCTGTGGGCTTGCTAGACAAATTTAAAACTAGAACGTTAAAAGATTTATTAATGTACTTAGAGCCATGAGAAGCACCTAGGAAATGTCGTGTTTTATTGTTTGTTTGTTTTTTGTTTTTGTTTTTGTTTTCTTTTTTATGCCTTCTAAAATTGTTAAGGCCCCTGGCAAGACACAAATATCTCAGTGCACTCTGTGTACTTTGCATCTGAAAATGTTCTCCTTTGCTTGTCTAGTTGGGGATGTAGTCATTATCTCCTTTCTCCAAACTTCCCTCACTCTCCTAAATCTCCATCCTCAAACTCCTGGATCTATGATGTTCCTCCTAGTTTGTCTAGTACTTAATGTTACAGGTAGAAGAGTCACTTACTGCTTGGGGAACTTGGTTCAATGAATTCTAGCATATTATGAAATCTCCACTTTGGGCTTGACCTTCAAAACACAGTTTGACTTTAAAGGAACTCTATGACTTTATCACTAGATTTCCTTTCCTTTCAAGCAGGCCTTCTTTTCTTCTTTGGATCGCTTCATAATTACCTCTCATCTCTCCACATGCTCAGTCTTCATCTTGTCTTTTCGCTGTTGTTGTTGTTGTTGTTGTTGTTGTTGTTGTTGTTGCTGTTGTTGTTTGGCTTTGTTACCACTTCCTAGCCTGGCAGACTTTTACTTCCACTAACAAATCTCTTTTGGATTCCCTATGGAGACTAAACTCCAGCAGCTCTTCTTGCTGTTGTTTGTACATAGTTTGTACCTTTGTCTCCAGATTTAAGCCATTGGCATCTTGAAAGCAAACCCAGTGGTGTTTTTTTGTTTTTGTTTTTTTTGTTGTTTCCCTTGGATTCCCACCTAGTTCCTAGGTTCTTATGAATTTCCCAATCATACCACCAGGCCCAGTTAACACCAGTGATTGAGTCATCCATCTGTCAATTTCTAGCTTCCACAGTTCTTCAAATAGATGGAAAAGCTTTGTGGCTGGAGAATACTCACTCAGGAAACCATCAAGGACCTTCATGATGCAAGATGTGGCTTCCTTTTTGTTTACCTGCTGTCCATCAAAGCAGAAGCCATCTTTGTATCAGCCACCAGACTTTCTTTATTGCTTTGTACTGCTCTTCTTCCCCACATCTTTTACATACTACACATTATTTTAAAAGTCTTTTTGACATATTCATGGTTGTAGTTTTCCCTAAAATGACATTTTACTGAGAAATGGAGTTGTTTGAACTGGAGTTGTAGTTGAGTTTGTCAAGTATTTACTGGGCATGCTCAAAGCTCTAGGCTGGATCCCTAGCAGAACGTAAACTGGGTGTGGTAGCTCACACCTATAATCCTGATAACTGAAACTGGTTATAGAAGGGCAGAAATTCAAAGTCATTCCTGCCTTTAAAGTGAGTTCAAATCCATCTTGGGCTACATAAGATTCTGCTTTAAAATAGAAGGAAAAATTAACTTCAGTTGTTCCCATGAGATGGATCAAGGGAGATTCTTCAGTTTAGAAAAAAAAAACAAGTGATATTTCTACAAAGAAGAATCAAATTTATATTACAGTATTTTTTCTGTTAGCAAAGCTTGCTTGTCTCCACCATTTCATTTAATTCCCTCTATCTGTGAAGTAGGACGAGAAAGTTGATATTCTAGTTCTGAAATTAAATTTCAGTGTTTGCTCTAAGGTATTTTGTGTTATATAATGCTAGTATACTTAAAGTTCACATAATCTGATACCTTAAGTTATATATATATATGTGTGTGTGTGTGTGTGTGTGTGTGTGTGTGTGTTTTCCTCTGATATTTTATCTAGTGAGGTAAATTGTTCCAGTTTAGCAGTTAATAGGCTCTTGTTTGTGGACCTTCTGCCTAACATTCGAAGTTACTTGTTTTGGCCACTATAGATTGTCCCAGTGGCTGGAATAGTTTAAACTATTCATTCAACTTTATCTTAAAATTTACTCTTGTTCTTTTAATGCCTTGTGGTATAAAAATATTTTTAATCTTATTTTTAATTTATAGATGCATGTCTGTGTCTAGGTGAGTGTGTACTATATGTGTGTGGGTGCCCTGAAGCCAGAAGTAGGTACTGGATTCTCTAGATCTGGAGTTACTGGTAGTTGTGAGCTGCCAAACATGGATGCTGGAAACTAAACTCCAGTCCTTTGGAAGAACAGCAAGCAATATTAGCTACTGACTAACCTTCACCTTCTCCTGTTTAATTTTTGTGCCACGATACATTGTTGGAATGTGATTTGTATTCTTAAATTTTTAAAGGATGTGTTACTTCATCCATTGCTTTCATAGTGACTTGCCATGTTTCTGAGATCTCAAAGGAAGTGTGAAGTTGCCTGTGTGTCACCCTGCTTAGGATCTCTTACATGCATTTCCTGATCCTTATTCTCAAATCTTACCATATAAACAGTTTTGGGCATCTTTTCCTTTACAAACGAAGAGACATAGGCAGCATCACCAGTGCCTAAGATAGACCATGTGACAATTTGAAATAGAGTTATCCAGCCAAAGTCTCAGATGAAAAATGCAGAACGGGTTTGGCTGTATTCCACAATCTCGAAAGCCCAAGCCAGTAGTCCAAAATGGAAAAATGAAATGTTGGAGGAAAAAAAAAAGCATTTCCCAAAGAGGCACACATTCATCTTTGCAGCAGGGAAGATAACTCTGAGCAATGTGGTAGGTTTGTTCCTTGGCACTGCAAAGGCCCTGCTTCTGTAAATCAGCTCTCAGGAGCTCGACAAGCCCTGCCCAAACACATCCTCTGACAGCTTGTGCTGAGCTCTGCTTGGACATCTCCCATTCATGTGTCTGCCTTCTAATGTCATGGTTGCTTGCCCCTGGCCTCATTTTTTTTATAGAGTTAGTAAATAAAGGCAAATCAACTCAGTGACATTTTTGATACATAGTGAGCATCAATAATTTCCACCACACTCAATCCGTAAATACTTCAAAATCTAAAACTTTCTGAGTGTGGATATCATGCCCCCATAGACAAGTCTCCATTTGACCACCAGTGAGAGATAACAGTCACATCCTAGGCACGCTGAAACTATTATCTATGATTCCCTCTAGTCTGTGAAAAGGGGCAGAGATACACCAACAATGAACTTTGGAGTCATACTTGGGTGCCATCCTGAAGAACTCGTGGATATTCAGAAATATTCCTAAATTTAAACAATGAACTACACGAAATACTTCTAGTCCCAAGAAATTTGATTAAAGGGTATCTATCTTATACTCTAATCCAGTTTGTACAAAATAATCTCTGATATTAAGATCTTTATTATCTAAGTAGTCATGTAGGATGAGTGTTCCTCTTTGCTCTTGGTTCTGTTATATGGAGTCACATACATACATGATATTTATCATGATCTTTGTATGTGGTTGGAATATTTAAACTTTTGTCATTGTGGAGAATAGGTTTCTCCATCTTTATCTCTATTCTAAAAGGATTTCCATATATGCCCATATACATGTATTATCTGTTCTAGTAAATGATGATCAAGGGAGAGAATTTAGCAGATATTTACAAAATTCATTTATTTGTTGAACACATTAAAACACTATAAAATGTGATTATGGTTTCCATGGGAATATTATCCAAATCCAGTTTTTTATAAAAATGACTTGTTTTCATTTTTAAATTAATGAGGTTTTCAAGAAATAAATGAATGATTAAATATAATCATTAAATTTTGGAAGTGGAAAAAAACCAATGCATTTGTTTAAATCCCTGCTCTGTTTTTAAAGTGAAATCTAGACCCTGCAATTAAATTATCTTTTCTTTATCTGGATCTCACTGTTCTGTCTGTCACTGAGAACTATCCTATTGTATCATGCATGCAAATGACATGCTGGTTTGTACGCTGGTGGCCCACATGCTGTTCTCCAGAGCCATGAGAAAACCATTCATAGCTGATCAATAGTGCCAAGCCTGATAACTGGAGTTTATTATTATTTATCCCATATTATTAAGTGTGCTGGCTAATTTCAAAGAAAAACAGTATTTCCTGTCCATAGTTCAACCCTGCAGTTTGGTTTGTGTCTTTCTTTGCTTTTCCTACTCCAGAGACTTACACCGGTTAGATTTTTAACTGCCTCTTCACTTGTGTAGACAGATTTAGATGCTGTTGAGTCTATAGAAAACAAACAAAAACAAAAAAAGACAAACCAAAAAACAAGCCACTGTCTTTGACTGCAGCCATTCTCCCCATTTTGCTCTTCTCCCTTATTCCTTCTTACTCGCCGAAGAGAACTCATCAAGCTGTTTTCTACCTTGGATGCCATCCTTATCTTAGCACTACTCCATTTGTGTCATGATTTCCCAGTATTTGGGGGTTTTCTCCAACTACAAGCCAGATCCTAAAGCTTAACTGTACTGTGAATAAACACCCTTGTAAAACAGTCCTCTCAAGGTCACTGAGAAAGCTCCTATGGATTTTCACACTATATGCTCCTGAGCCTCTGTTTTTGTTTTTTTTTCTTTTGCTGTTTTCCCACTGTGCGCCCCATGACTGCTGCAATCTATGTCAGTCTGTCCACATAGCCACAGAAAGCCTTTTTTTTCTAAAGCACCTCATTTCCAGCTTATGGGAAACTATTTTCTTAGCTAGATTTTGGTGGTTGTCATGATGACCCTCAAAACGATAGTGTCTATTTGATCTTCCATCCATGTTTTGTAGTTGTACCCTCTGACTCATAGGAGCTGTGGTCTAAGTCTGACCACATCCCTGATATAGTGGAAGGTTGGTAAATTGAGGCATCTGTTGTGCATGGTGTAAAGATTTTTCTAAGGAATTTTGTTGTATGTATCAAAAATGTACATTTAAAATGTTTCTGTAATTTTATGAATATTATATTATTTATGCTCAAGCAATTTCATGTTCAGAAAGATACTTGATCCAATCAATTCCTGGATTTTTTCAGAGTAGTATAAAAATTACTATAGTCAATACAGATTTAGTTACCCACAAGTAAGTGAAGGTCACTTCTGCTGTGTTATGTGTGAAGACCACTTTGAGCATAAGATTTTTATATTTCATACTTAAGCTTCATCTATCTCCCTTATTAGAAAAATAACCATTCTATCACCTATTGGAGTTTCTAAGATATTTTCCCTTTGATGTCAGAATACTGGCTGAGATGTGTATCTAGAAGAGCTATGCCTATGTTTTGAAGCCAGAAGGACAGCAGGTGACAGCAGACTGGGGATGGAGTTTGGCCCAGAGGCAGAGTTGGTCAAGGGCAAAGGCACTTGGACTTATGTTCCTGGAAGGAAATAAAAACAAACAGATGATTTCCATTTTTGCCTAAGACGATTTTACATTTAGCCTTTTTGCTTTTTATAGAAGTGAAGCCAGTTAAAATTCCTTTTTTTTTTTCCTAATGGTACTAGTGGAAATAGCGTAAAAGGTGGCCATAGGAGCCAAGGTTCTACTTTGAAAACACATGATGTTATCATTGCTGTTGCTGTGACCAGATACTTAAAGGGAAGCATGTTACTGAGTAAGAGATATATTTTAGCTTGCCGTTCCATATCAGAGAAAGCCTGATGGGGGAGTGGGAGAGTAAGCATGGCGGGACTCATGGCAGTAGAATGGACCCTATTTGTGGCCACTGAGAAGGGTAGACCTCTAGCCACAAGCCACCAAGTACCCTCTATACCTATGGGACTTTATAGGCCAGCTAAGTCCATCTATAAAAGTTTCTATGACTATCTAAAATACCAGCTGAGGATCAGTGTTTGGATACATATCTCAGTCTAACTCAGGCATTTACTTTGATATTAGTCAGTTGAGCAATTTGTGATCCATGCTTGTGTTTAGTGTGTTTATATATTTCTTGAGTGCTTCTATACATATTTTCCTTCAACTTTTCCTTTCTCTCCCTCCTCTCTTTGTGTTTATTCTCTTCCTTTCGAGCCCCTCATCTTCTCTTCTACCCCACCTTCTATTCCTTCTTTTCTGGCATGTGCACAATGAAGTAAACTTCTCTTACAGTAGGTCCACAGTCCAGTGAATTGGGTGGGTTTGGAGAGCGGGCAGAGAGTAGAAAGTAAAGGTATTGCAAGAAGTCTCTGTCTATGTTCTGAGTGTGGAGGAAGCCTTAGGGAACAGAAAGGTTTTAGTTTATGAATATAACGCCATTGTTTGAGGTCTAGGAAGAAAAAGAAACTACTGTTAATGAATTTTAGATTCTATTTTCATTTCATATTGTGTTAAGGATTATTTGACAATATATTATTCACTTTCATATTAAAAATTACCACAAACAAGAAGAGTTCATGAGAGATAAGAATTTGCCTATTTATAGGGCCTTAATAGAAAAATCTCTGTCTCTTCCCTTCTGTTCAAGAAGTAAATCAGTAGTGATAGGGACTGGAAGTTTTCATTCCATAGAACTATTCTCAGAACCATAGGAACTGTTTGCTTGGATGTACTGCTTACTCCATTGATAAACACAAATGTGTAGCCTTGTCGGGGGAAAGGTAATTTCAAGTATGTTGGAAGAGACAAGTGAGTTTATAGTCAGTGTCAGTCTCTCCAGAGACAGTGTGAAGCTAGAGGATAACTCCTAGCTTGCAGGGTTGAAACAACCTTGGGAAGCCTCTGAGGGCTGAGAGGATTATGTACAATCCTTTCCACATGTGTTTGAATCCCAGAGCCCACTGATTTAGGATATTTTGATATGGCCAAGAATTCTGTTGGACTTAAGGATGCCCCAGACTTTCACTGTGCCGAGGGCTAAAGTGCTAGGGGTAGAATTGCATTAGTTAAGAGACTTGACTGCCTGCTACACTAGATCCAATGGTTTGTCTTTAGTCCTTACAGTGACTCCCTAAATTAGGTCCTAATATTGTCTTCTATGGACATGTATGAGGAAGAAAAAGTAAAATGATCTACTCCAAATTGATGAGAACTGAAACTATTAGCTATATTAAATACTGTTGATCTATGAATAAGAAAATCTGAGTCAATATTGATTTGGGGTGTTTGCCCATTTAAAAAAGTTTCTTTATATCATTTAAAATTAAGGATCAGTACACCTCTGTGAAATGTGCTAAGTCATGTAAATTTATTTGTCTCTTTAAAAATTAAAGCATTAAGGCTCAGGGAGACATGTTGAAGTGTCCTCTAAGTGGTAAGTACTAAAAGTGAGTCAATTTTCTGGCTCTATATTCTCTGGAAGCCACTCCATTACATCCTGGTATCTCTTTACAACTTAAACCTGCACAGACATAACTAGTTTAGGCAATTTTCTAATCCAATTGGGTAAAAATCAAACAGTTTTTGGAAGTTGGGGACATAAATTTTAGTGCCTTGGTAATTATCTTACACACTGTAGAGTCTTCACTAGAGTGCCAGATAAATGAGATGTCAGTGCACTGAGCAGCCAGAGCTCCATTGCTGCTGCCTTTTGATTGGCTCCATCTGTTGCTAGGAGAAGTTTTGGATTCTCAGCAGCTGCCAGCCATGCATTCATTTCATAGGGGAGTCGAGGTTGACAGTAGCTATAGAAAAGGAATGTGTCCTTACCTGGCAAGGACATTCTTCCAGCCAGTGGTTTTTATTTTATTTTTCTGTCAACTGGGCTAAGAGAATGCCTGATGCGGATATATTTCATTGCCTTTTTAAAATGAAGCCTATTTTCTTCTTCTTCTTCTTCTTCTTCTTCTTCTTCTTCTTCTTCTTCTTCTTCTTCTTCTTCTTCTTCTTCTTCTTCTTCTTCTTCTTCTTCTCCTCCTCCTCCTCCTCCTCCTCCTCCTCCTCCTCCTCCTCCTCCTCCTCCTCCTCCTCCTCCTCTCCTTCTCCTCCTCCTCCATCTCCTCCTCCTCCATCTCCTCCTCCTTCATCTCCTCCTCCTCCATCTCCTCCTTTCTCTTTACTTAGGTTTGTTCAATTGCTGACACACCTTACAAAAGAATAAGCAATTTCCAATTAACATCTGAAATGCAGAATTTGGTTTCTTCATTAATAGGAAAGTAATTTGTGGTTAAAAGCAATAAAGGCTACTTAAAAAAAAAAAAAAAAAAAAAAAAAAAGGAACACTGGGTACACACCATTTTCCTGACAGTTACAAAAGAGATTTAAAAATGTTTCCTTGGGATTGTAATAAAAGAATGACAATCGTTCATTTGAGGTGGCTTCCCATGTTTAAAATCCTGTTCATCTACACTATGACTGATAACAGTGACGGGAAGGCAAAGCATCATATTCACCCTTCCCTTTCTTGCCTTCCCATAGTGCACTGTCTGTCTGGGATAGTCTTCACTATGTGTTTAACTCTTCTTTCCTCATTCAAGTGAGATTCATGCACAGGACTTCTGGTTATTTCCCCCCTGATGTTCCTATACCGGAACTTTGAATTGTAAACTGCCATTATGGTTGCTGCTTCCTATGGTCATTTCCAATACTCATTTGTTGAATGCCTAAGAGCCAAGGGTCAAATTTGATGCAGTTTTGAATTTCTAGCACTTAGAACTATATCTGGTTCCTAGTGGACACCACATCTTAATTCCCCCAATACCCTAAACTGTTTAGTGAGTTCACAAATTCATTAATGTAACGAATTTTTCTACATCTTTAAGCAGTTCATTTTAGTCTCAGATGTCTCAAAGGCATGCTTAAAAGTAAAAAATAGAATAAATCAATCACCATAACAATGCTGTAAATATAGCTCTGGATGCTGGAAGATGCTAACTGCCCCTGATCACATCCACACTTGGAGAAATTCGAGCAGTTTCTAATTATGGCGTGTGGTACATGTAGCCTGGTGTTTAATGTGGATGGGAGGTCAAACAGTTGAAAGGCTCCAGGCTCTTTGACAGATGTGGAAAGAGCGGTTCCAAAGGGGACTTGATGTACCTGAAGCCACCCAGAGGGCAGGTGACTGACCTCTACTTGGCCCCTACTAGGCTTTCTCCTAGATTTCTTACCCTCCCACTTGATCTTTCTCTGCCAAGTAAACATTGTGCTCAATTTTGTGTTCTCCATAAAGCTTTCATACCTGTGCATTTTGTTGCTCAGTAAATATTGAAATAAAATTGGTTTTCTCTCCCTGTTTTCACCTCATTCTCTTCCTTGAGAACAAGCGTCTGTCCCAGACACCCAGTGAAAGAAGAGGCTGCTGAATCCCTCAAGAATTAAAACGTGAAGGCTCATCAGCCACTTCCCTTCTGTCTTTCCCTGTCACCATCCCCCTCTGCCCTCAACTCTCTTAACCTCTTCTCAAGGTAAAGAGTCCACCTGCTTTTGTCTGGAGGGTTGAGAGCTCTAAACACTCTCAACTCTAAGCAGCACCTGCCTCTTTTCCAGACTCTGGAATCCCAGTCAAGCTGGAAATGAAGCTGATCACGGGAACGCACACTTGCTAACCACCACATGAACATCCTATTGTTTTTTTTTTTTTCTCCCTTCACAGCTTTAATTTTTTCTGACATTATTGAACATTTAATAATTGTATACAATGAAGTATGGTCATATTTTCTTCCTCCAACATTTTGCATATCACCCTCAACACATCCTCCCTCCGAATACCCGATTCTTGTAACCCATTGAATCCAGATAGTACTCACCGTCCATGCACAGGTGTGGGGTAAGCTAATGGAACATGGTAATCCTGCTAATGGTTACATACTCAAAATGGGTGATTCTCTTTTCCAGGAAATATCAGCTATCCAGGGTTTCCAAAGAAAGGGGTGGGACCTAGAGGTCATCTACTCATCTAGGCCAGAAATTTGTCTGGCTTGAGCTGGTGTAGGTATTCCAGCTGCTGTGCATTCAAGAGTGAAATAGCCACATCCTACTCGGAAGACAGCATTTCACAGGCTCTTCCCTATACATAGGCTCTTTCATCATTTCAGCCTCCACTTGCACAATGTTCCATGATCCTCAGTTGTGAAGGGTTTCACATACATGTCCCATTTAGAAGTGAGCACTTGTCTCTGACTCTGAGTACTTTGAATAGTTATGAGTCTCTGCAGTAACTGCTGTCCACTGCCAAGGAAAGCTTCTCTGACAAAGCTCGAGAGCAGCCCAAGTCTGTGGGCATAAACGTATGTAGAAGGCAGCTTGGCAGCAGATCCATTTACCAAAATAATAGTCAAAGATTCTCGCCTAGGATCTTTGATCTCCAAGCCATGGGCTTCTGACTAGGCCTGCAGTACCAGGCATGGAATTCCATCTTGTATAGCATGCATGAGATCTAGGCAGAAAGCAATTGTTATAGCACAATGGTGCCGCTAGTACACCTATGCTCATATGTTGCTTAGCAGTTGAGATTTGCAGCATAAGAGGTTGAGTTCTTAGTGAGACCATTGGTGTGTTTTCTCCCCTAACAGCCTGCATAGCATCTTCCAGCACCTCAAAAGCTGGAAGGCAGAGAGGAAGTTTCCTCATTAGTTTGAGTTTGGCTTCTCTGTGTCTTCCAGTTGAAGTTACTTCTCCCCTCAAGGCCTGGTTTCTCTTTCTTTCTTTTTTAAATATATTAATTTTTAACTTTTAAGTAAAATATAATCACATAATCTTTTCCCTTTCCTTTCCTCCTTCCAGCTCTCTTCCCTTGTCCCCTCTCTAAAATCTCTCCATCCTTCCTAATTCCCTCTCAAATTCAGTCCCCTTTTCTTTGATTATTGTTGTTTTGCACACATACACACACACACACACACACAAACACACACATACACAAACATATACCACATATCATATATAGTATTCTTTTTCTCCACAATATTAATATAATTTGTGAATTTTATATTTTTTGCTTAATGTATTTTCTGCCATTGGAGGGGATTTGTAATGTTTGATGCCACTGTGCACTCATTGCCTTTTATATGATACCTGGCATTACTCAATAAATTTCACCTACTAGGTGTGGTAATTTAAATATGCTTGGCCCAGGGAGTGGCACTTTTAGGAGGTGTGGCCTTGTTGGAGTAGGTGTGGCCCTGTTGGAGAAAGTGTGTTACTATGGATGTGGGCAATGAGAACCTCCTCCTAACCATGTGGGAATCAGTCATCTCCTAGTGACCTTCAGATGAAGATGTAGAGCTCTTAGCTCCTCCTGCACCATGCATGCCTGCCTGGATAATGCCATGCCTTCACGATAATGGACTGAATCTCTTCACCTGTAAGCCAGCCTCAATTTAATGTTGTCCTTTATAAGAGTTGCCTTGATCATGGTATCTGTTCACAGCAGAAAAACCCTAAAACACTGGGTGGATGTTAATAATTAGCAGTAATTAGTAACTATTTATACCTTTACCAAGCAAATACTTAACAGGATTCTTTTTTTTTTTTCAAGACTGGGTTGCATGATGAAGGAAGTATTAGATCTTTAGGAATCATCACAGAACGATCCGACTCTAGGCCCTGTCTTTTCCTCATTTCATAAAGCCATCTCTATTGTGTTTTTTCCTCTAAGTACTTTATTTCCATGGGCTTTGAGTATCTTATTGATCATCCTCACAGGTTGTGATGTCTCTTTTGGGCCCAATGCATTTGGTGTGCTCCCACGTTAACCAATTTTCTGGACCACCTTCAGAGATTCTTACCATTTATAGACCATGGTCATCTTACCAGTCTGAGGATGTCTATAATTCTCCTTTCAAAAATAATGACATTAAATATATAAAACAAATATGTATGGGAAGAAAATTAGAATTAATTATAATGAAAATTATACAATTCATGCATTTGACAATTCTCAGGACTGTCTTTCAGAAAGACCTAGGTTGATCAAAATTGGCTCTTTCTACCACTCATTCAGGGCCTAGCTTCAGACAGTTGGAAATCAGTAAACTGGTTATTCGTGACTCAGTTGGTTACCTTTGAGCAAAAACATTAAGATCCTTTCCAAACAATTTCCTTGATAAACTATAGAACAGCACTAGTGAACAATCCCAGTCAGAGATCTGTTTCATCTAATGTCCAAATCCACTAAAAGATCAGTTAACTTGCATTTACTGACATTAAAATGAGTCAATATAGTTTGAGAACTAACTGATGGCTAGTGCTTGGGAAGTGTTGTTTTGTTACAGATAAGGACACAATAGATAATTCTAACCAGGGCACCTAGTCTTCAGCTGCTTCTGGGTACAGTACTTTCCAAGTAACTGTCAGCCATACTCAAAAAAAGAGTGATTCTCTTTCCCAGGAACTATCAGCTATCCAGAGCTTCCTGAGCCAGCACTAGAATGCTGGAGGAGCTTTCAGTGTTCCCTAAAGCTTTGCATAAGTTCCTACCTAGTTTTGTAGATGAGGAACAAAATCCATAGAGAAATAGTGGCCCCATGGGATGGATAGAGCAGTGAGCACATGGTGGAACAATGAAAAGCATAAACAACTAGGGTAGCTTTGTGATTCTGATTCTGAGATAAATCCTTTCAATGAAATAAATGTTCATTAAAATCTGCTGGGCTTTGAGCTGGGAGGTGTATGTTTACTTGCTGACTTAGACTTTGTTCCTTGCAGGTTCTATTGAGGACATATTCTAAAACTTCCACTCATTTCCCTTATAGCCTGTCATTATTCTACTCTCTGGAAATCACGAACTCACTAGGAAATATTTAATCTCAGCAGGATTCATTGAGTCAGGTCTGTGAAGACATCCTTCAAAACCACACTCTATCCTACTATCTTTTTTTATTGCCTAGAAAAAAAAGTTCAGGTAAGATTGCTGTGGAGGGGGTTCTGGTGGTTATCCAGGGGACTATGGAGCTCCTTCCCTGGAATGGACTAAGAAAGACAGAAGACAGAAGACAATTATCCCTTTGGAGTGGAAGGAGACTAAAGCTGGCATAAGCTAGACAAGGATTCTAGATTTGGTGTTTTATAGGACTCCTGGGTCTTTCTTCTTCAACAATTCCTCTTGCTTAGATACCAGCCCCTTGCCTTCCCGCTTTTTAGCAACACAGCGTTTTCTGGAAACAGCAAGCTACCATTTCAGAGAGCCTGTTTTTTACTTTTCCTGTCCCTCTACCCTCAAAAGTGTGTATTTGAAGTATTCCCATAGAGTTATTATGTTCTTGTGTAAGTATTTATGATGTAGTGTGGCCAATCTACTCTAAGAGAAACTTAAACTTTTCCACTTTGTGAATCCACTACTGGGAGAGGAAACAAGCTTAGGAATATATAAAACATATGGATGAATAAGCTGGGTCCAAAACCATGATTAAGCTGTGTCTGTAACTGCTGCAGAAGCACACATTTACATACAACCAATCTGTATGATAATCACAATCTTTTGTCATCCAGAATTTCAGTAGGGAAATGGAGTTTGAATCAGCAGGATGTAGTCACAGTGATACAATTCCAGCTACAGAGATTAGTGCAAATTGGTGAGGAGAGGAGAGCTGTCCTACATCTTGGCCATCACTCAATCTCTGGCACTTTCCCCCAGCTATTCTCCCTGTCAGTGTCATACTCATGCAAATCAAATGAAACTTGTCTCTTTTGGGAAGTATTCTGAATTCTCACTCAACAAAAACTACTTATGTGCTCCCATCCCTCTAT
The DNA here is from genome assembly GCA_019843815.1 of Montemys delectorum. Taxonomy (NCBI): domain Eukaryota; kingdom Metazoa; phylum Chordata; class Mammalia; order Rodentia; family Muridae; genus Montemys; species Montemys delectorum. Next base: position 33,031 of record JADRCD010235003.1, read on the forward strand.
AGTATTTAACTACTTTCAATTCTTTTTAAAATATCTATCTATCTATCTATCTATCTATCTATCTATCTATCTATCTATCTATATCTATCATCTATCCATCTATCTATTTATTGGTACCTCAAAGGTCAGAAGAGGGTGTCTGATCATCTGAAACTGGATGATCTCATCCCTCTATAGTATTTAACCACTTTCAATTCTCTTAAAGTATCTATCTATCTATCTATCTATCTGTCTGTCCGTCTATCTGTCTATCTATATCTAATCTATCCATCTATCTATTTATTGGTAACTCAAAGGTCAGATGACGGTGCCTGATAGTATGAAACTGGACTTCCAGGTGGTTATGTGGATGTTGGAAATCAATTCTCTGCTAGATCAACCATTGCTTTTAACTACTAAGCCATCTGTCTTCCTTTCTTTTTTCCTTTTTGAGATTTATTTTATCTATCATCTTTTATTTTTCTCCAATACATCCTGACTGTAACTTCCCTGCCATCCACTACTCCTAGTCTTCCCCCAAATCTACTTTCTTCATCAGATCCACTGCTTCTCTGTTTCTCTTAAGAGAGTAGGCATCTGGGCTATACACTTGACATGACATAACAAGATACAATAAGACTAAGCACAAATCCTCTCATATAAAGCCTGGATGAGGCAACATAGCAGGAGCAAAAAGGGCCCAAATGCAGGTAAAAGAGTCAGACACCCCCAGTCCCACTGTTAAGAGTCCCACAAAAGCCCCAATCTAAACAACCCCAATGTATGTGCAGAGGACATAGTGCAGACCCATGCAGAGTCTGTGATTGCTGCTTCTGTCTCTGTGAGCCCCTATGAACACTGCTTAGTTGATTCTGTGGTCTGTGTTCTTCTGGTGTCCTCTACCCCTTAGGCTCCTGTGATTTTTCCTTCTCCTCTTCCACTTCCTCTTCCTCTTTCCTAAGCTCCACTTAATATTTGCCCAGGGTCCATTTAATACTTAGGTGTGGATCTGTGTGTGTGCTCTCATTGGCTGCTGGAGGAAGCCTCACTGATGATGATTGGGCTAGACACAGATCCTAGGTCTCTGGGCCATCCAGTTTCTGGATCCTGGCCTTCCATCCAGGCAGTGTCAAGCATGGGCTCCCTCTTGTGGTGTAGGTCTTTAGTTAGGTCAGTCATTGGAAGGCCACTCCAATGAACTCTGAGCACCCAAACACATCTTGTAGACAGGACAGGTTGTAGATTGAAGGTTTTGTGGTTGGGTTAGTGTCCCAGTTCCACCACTGGAAGCATTGCCTTATTCCAGAAAATGGATGATTTGGGCTCTGTATCCTTTATTACCAGGTAATAAAGCAGAGGCTAGGGCCATCCTCCAAGTAGTTTCTACTGCACTGTTTCCACATTGCCCCATTCCAAATGCTCCCAATTAGAGACATCTCTCCTGTACTCTCTCCATCCCCTGATGATCTCTCTTGCTCCCATATCCATCCACTCCCAATCCACCCTCAACATCTATTCTATTTCTCCTTCTAAGGGAGATTCATGTGTTCCCCCTTGAGTCCTCCTTGTCACTCAACCTCTCTGTCTACCTCATTTTTAATACTTATTTATCTGGTTTTAGGTCATTATAAACTATACAAGATACTTTATATGCTTTCTTCCTCCTAAATAAATCAGTGCCTTGTAAAGAGAACTTAGCAAATGATGATTGATTGAATAAATGAAGGAAGAAATTAAGCTAGGAGAATTTTGATTCTTTATTGATGATGTTAGGTGTGAGGGCTGGTCACATTTTGTGTGTCCAGCAGTGTGCTTTACTTACACACTCATGAGCTAACTTAACATTTGTACTCTTCTTTTTCTTCTTATTGTTTCTCCTCCTCTTCTTCCTCCTCCTTTTTAAATTTTTTATTTATTTTTTTGCTTTTTGCTTTTTGCTAAAGCATAGATTCCCTGAAAAGTTAGACATCTACTGTTTTTGAGAACGTATGAAAAATCTGTGGCTCTTACACATCTAATACTCTGTGACATGGACGTGAGCTTTATGTGGTCAGCACAAACAAGTTGTGTGATTTGCTATCAGCTCCCAAAGATGAGACAGTGAGCCATGTCAAAGCAACACTGTTCATTTCAGCAATGCTAACGATTCTATTTCTGTCTTCTCAAAACACTGGCTTCTGTCAGGTTTTTTTTTTTTGTCTTATCCAAACCATGTGTTGCTTGAAGCTTTTAATTTCTATTTCATTACTCAAGGAAATATTGTAAAGATTAGTTACTATAAAGACATATGTAGACTCTGAGTGGTAGTGTTGTGCTGTGGGCTATGTCAGTAAAATGTATTGACAAAGATGGCATTTGCTAATGCCTGCTTTGATGTATTAACTCCTGGCTATCGTAAAGTACTTCAGGAATCCCTATGTAGTATTTTCTGTAAGTATGTGAATTGCCAATTAAAAATAATTATAATGTAGTATTCCTCGTGATGCCAATCAGGCAGTTGGCATTGGACAGCACAGAGTGTGGCCTTTGAATTCCATTTGCTCCAGAGTACGTGATTCTCTTGTCAAAGTATTACATCTGCACCAGCATGGCAATCTAAATATGGCTACTCTCTTTTAACACTTTGGATTATAACATATTTTTAGGCTAGTGAATGAATCAACCCTCTTTGAGGGCTGTGACTCAGAGTGTGAAGAATTCTAGTCAAATCTTTTTTGATTTTTTTTTTTTAAATATTAAAGCAGCTATACCTATTCTTTGAGTCTAGTACTTTTTCTTGATAGTGTCACTTTTTGATTTTTTTAAAATATTAATGCAGTCATACCTATTTTTCAGACTAATACTTTTTCTTGATAGTACTTATGACCTGGATATAGGAAATATGCCATAGAACACAGGAAAATGCTAGCAGTGTCATTGCTGTGCCCAAAGAAGTCTGGATAATGAACTTACACAAAGCTGTTTGGAAGTAGGCAGGTTATCCCATTTAGGGGCATTCTGCTGACCACTTCAATTTTATTCTTTGTGTGAATGTATTTGTAAGCCTGGATTCTCTGGGTTTGGGCTACAAGGTGTTCGGGAATGATAACATCACTGAAATGAGATAAGAGGATTAGACTACATACAATAAATATTTCCTCTTATTTTCTTCTGAAATGTGAAGCGTAGACTGTACAATTCCTTGGTTTTAAAGTTTTAAAACATCAATTTCTCACGACATTTCCTAAGGAATTATAAAACCTTGATATGAGAATTATACATTACATATACACCACTAAATTTAAAAAGGGCAATTGTCTTATTTGCTGTGAAGACTTTGAAAGGTTCTTTAAAAAAAAATTAAAGAAGCAGTAGAACTTTTAGTTAAAAGGTAAATGCCAGTGTCATGTTTTGAGACTTTCTCTTTCTTAATGAGTTATTGCAAGCTTTGAAGCTTTGATTTAAAAGTTAAATGAAATATCACTATTGCAATGTTTTAAAATCAGAATTATGTTGAAATAGCTGTCAAACATGGGAGTGTTTGTGATAAAAATAATCTCATCGAAAACTTGACTCTGACAAATATTTTAAGGGAAGGATTATTTGATTTCATGGGGTTGTTTTTCCAAGACCAAATCCAGATTTGTCTCTTAAAGCAAACAATCTAGGTTGACATAGTTTTTCTGTAGTTTCTTGTGGAAGCATTTCATTAGCATTTAATCAATACTGTCCTGTTGGGATTATATACTGCTCCTCTTAGCTGGACAGAAAATTGGGAGAGAAATGTAGATGTTAATCTCTCTCTCTCCCTCTCTCTCTCCCTCCCTCCCTCTCCTCTTTCTCTTTCTCTCTTTTTCTTTCTTTCTTTTTTTCCATTTTTTTTGAGACAGGGTTTCTCTGAATAGGTCTGGCTGTCCTGGAACTCACTCTGTCGACTAGGTTGGCCTCGAACTCAGAAATCCACCTGCCTCTGCCTCCCAAGTTATGGGATTAAGGGCGTGCACCACCATTGCCCAGCTTATTTAGATCATTCTTAAATATAACACACATTCTAATTTTGAGATCTTGCATCTGTTGAGTAGCAATTCCAGAGAACTGACATGTGAGCTTTGTTCTGCCATCGAGAAGTCATCACAGTCAGGCAAAACCTGAGGAGATGCCTGCTCTGCAGTAGGTTCTAGGGATTTAGGAAATAAAACTGTTGCCACATTGCTTTATAATGTATTGATAAGTGAATTTGGAAGGAAGAAATCCAATTTCTTTTCCATCCCTATCATTGGTCTGTGCAAAAGTGCACAGAGCATTGCCAGGAGGACCCAAGACATTCATACACTGGGAAAAGTCTGTCCTGGTAAAGTGGAGCCAGGTAAGAGTGGGAGCTGGAGAAAGTGTGAGGGACTGAGACAGAGTTTTGCCTTTTCTTCTGTGGTACTCTCAACCTTATGCCCTCAAATTTCATGCCCTTCCCCAACACTGTAAGATATTTAACCTGCAGATGTCAGTTTATATTATTTAAAGATAAAACCCATGGCCAATATGTGGACTTCTTTGTCGCAAGGTGCTTAGTGTTTTGATTATTTCCATAGTCTGTGTCTGAGGAAGTCATCTTCCTTGTAAGTAGCATGCCTTTTGGAAGAAATATTTTATGTGCCATGGTTACCCAGTTAAGATTAGATTTGCCCTTACCAATTTATAGATTACCATTGTATACTCTGTTTTTTGAGAGTTGTAAAACTTTTGATCCTTGTTGTTATTTATTTCACACTAAAATACAATAGAAAGACCAGGAAGAAAGAAAACAAATCTAAAATGTCCAAAAATACTACAATGTCTTTTTTTTTATTTTTAAATTTTTCAAAAGAAGTAATTTATTCCTTGCAGATAAAATATTTAAATGTTATAAACAGATCTAAAAGATTTTATTATTTTTTTTTTTTAGAATTTCTTAGACTCTAAGTTCAGAGTTAAAGCATTATTTGGCTTTCTTTTGGGCTGATGTCCATAGTTCCAGCAATGTTCTTTCTTTGTCTAGTGAGATAGGATGCTACACATTTAAAGGGGAAAGAAGAAAGGGTTTGTGAGCCACCCATGCTCAGTTGCTGAAATGTTAATCTGCCAGGTCCTGGTTTTTAAATGTGAGGCCACTGGTTAGTAATTATGTTCAGAGGGCTCTCGTGAGTAGAATGGCATCTCTTCCTAAGGAGACCTCAGAGACTTAGCTGTGCCTGCCCGTCAGATGAGAAACCCAGCTATGAATCAGACTGAGCACTCACCAATCCACAAATTATTGTTGCCTCCTCATCACGGGCTTCCAAGTCTCTGGAAACGTGAGAGGTAAAAATGTGTTCACTCATTCAGTGTATTTTTGTGAGAACATTGTTAACAGAACAAAGGGAGATGAGAAAGAAGGAAGTCCTCGAGAAAAAGCAAAGTCAGGGAAGTATTAACTATGCACTTTGGCATCTTCCATACAGAATAAGCAAAACCTGACATGTACAGCACCCCCTATCTCTCTAATTAGACACGAATGACAGTCTAGTGTCACTGGCTACTGAGTCATTGTACCCTTAACTTTTTCTCTACTAAACTCACTAAGTTGACACATCTTTTTTAAATACAAAATATTTCAAACTCTTGTAAAATCAAAACATTAGAATAATTCCCAAATCAAATTGTCTTGGGATGAGATGTGGTGGTGGAATGCTACATTTTATTTTAGAATTCCTTATAGAAATTAGGTTAGAGTTTATCAGTGGAAGTCTCTTGAGATTAAGACTTCATTTTCTCATCTGCAAAAAGCAGTAACAAGTCATTTTTTGAAAAATAATTTTATTTTCCTACAGAAATTTATTTTCTTCTTCTTCCACACTTTGCTTTTCTGTTTTCTTCAGAAACACAAAAGCCTAGGATTATATTAGCTCATGAAAACTATGACTGACTTAAATCATGTTCCTCTCACTATACTCCTTTCTTTATCTGTCTGGGAAAGAGACTTAAATGGAATTCTGAGAGGATATGTGATGAAAATTACTTCTCATAAAGTCAAGAAGATTTCCAAAATTCTCAATGGTAAGAAGAGATAGAGGTCAGTATGGAAATACCTGTTCGATCCTGACAGATTGTGTATGATATCAAATTCTCACACATTGTGTCTTAATACATCAAAATTAATGTTATTGGCATCTGTACACATGTACACATGTTTTGATTGTGTGCTTTGATAGTGAATTTTTCATTCAGAGAAAAGATTGATTTTACAAACCAGAAAGTTTTTAATTTTTAAATTTTAATTTCCCTAAATGTATCTCAGTACTATAGGTAAGAAAGCAATTAAAATCATAATTCAGAGCACGATTATTTTTATCAAATTCCCACTCTTGTTTGTTTTTAAGTGAAAATAATGTCAAGAGGCCTAACATTCCAGTTGGGTAGATTATTCATCTGGTTTAGGGGCCACCACTCAGAAAAGTAGGATGACCCCTCAGGAAGGTGAATCTTAAGTCATTATAAAGAGATAGGAGGAATAATTATCCCTTTAGTGAGATAATGTACTTTTCAATCCCAGAATCCCCACCCCTAGAACACTAATGTGCACAGTCACATCTATGCAGAATTGGCTTCATACGGTCTCCAAGACTTCCCCCTCACCATGTGGCTGACCTCCATGACTACTTAACTTGCTTTGAATGTCTCTTTTACTTTTTCTTCTCTATCTTCTTCCTTCTGGTAGCTGCTGCTTGCCTGTATCTGAATTTTTCTATTAAACACTAATAAAATGATCCTTGAATCAAAAAAAAATAGTCAAGAGGAAAGAATGATCTACAGGCTCCATTTTCATTTATTAAGGCAATCAACTAGCACTAGAAGTTATTTTAAAAGCAATCAAAACCATTTACACATATGCTTGTTGCTCTCAAGTAAGTTATTATTATTATTATTATTATTATTATTATTATTATTATTTTCTTTTAACAAAATTAGAAAAGATCTTGCTTGATGGAACATATTGTCTTCTGTCTCACAACATGATATCAGAAGGATCTGTTAATACCAAAAAATAAAATTGATACTTGGCCCAACCCGAAGGTGAAAACTAGTCTCAGGGTTTGGCCGAAGTTAGTTGTATGGATCTGGGTGAAGCCCCAACACAGTCATGTCCATCATGCTGAGAAGATCTCTGCTTCCAAGCCTGACAGTTACAGACTTTAAACTTAGCAAAGGCCAGTTTGGCTCTTGTTTGAATTTTAACACTATCATACTTCCATTGTATGTTTCATGCACACAATTAGAGGTCTGACTGTGAAATTATTTTCAGTTGCCTTTCTATTTCCACTTACGCAGCATTTGAGTTGGGTTCAAAACATGGTTCCAGTGCTAATTTGAGACAAATATTGCCAACAATAGCATGCTTTGCTTTTATCAGGACTTTAGAGAAATACTTTTTGTTTCTTCTAATTAAGATTCACAATCTGTTACGCCAGGAGCTTATTGTCAAAGGTCAGATAATTTTAGTATTTTGTTATAAACCTTGGGATGAATGAATTTCTATGAATAATTTACTCCCAAATGTTTGTTCTCTTTTACTTAATTCTGTAAGTTTCTCACAATTTATATCTATTATCACATGCCTTTTGATTTGTCTTAGCCTTTACTTCACAGGCTGATGATTTGAGGAAAAAGTTAAGTTTTTCAAGTAATACCCTGAAATATCCATTTGGCTATTTCAAAAAACCTTCTTCAATTTATAATCTATAGGATAACTAATACATTGAAAGTGGTCCATATGTATATATCATTCCTTTTTATATTCATATCTATACATCTATATCTATCTATATGGTTCTTTTGTACTAAGACTCACTTCTAGTTAACAGAATCAAATTACTCAATGACCATAAAACCTCTTCTGAAGAGGCATAATAATGTAATGTAATTTAACAAAGGAAGTCTAATCACAGAGTAGCATACAGAGGTGAATACACATGCACAAATGTATAGGTGTGTCTCTATATCTACAGGTATTATATGTTTGCATATGTACAATTATGTGTGTGTGTGTGTGTGTGTGTGTGTCTGTGTGTGTGTGTGTGTGTGTGTTTGTATCAGTTTGTGCAATGAAGTCAGAGGACAGCCCTGTGGTGTTGTTTCTTTCCTACATTTACTAGATTTCTAGGGGTTGAAATTAGACTGTGAAGCTTTCATGGTAAACACTTTACCTACTGAACCATCTCACCACCTCATCCATTTGGAAAGCAAATAATGCTATAGTTTACCATACTAGGACATGACAACAAATTGTTAGCAATGTTAATAAGGACACATCAGTACCTAACTGGTATATTCTTATTTTTAAATAAATGGTAATTTTAATAAAATGTACTGTCTTTGTTGAATAGCTGGTGTTGTTAGTTTTTCTCAGAGGGACAAATGCTTCATGGTGTGCTGTAGGCTGAGGGTCTAGTTCCAGGTGCAGATCTATCTCTGAAGAGTGCAGATCTATCTCTACAAAATTCTGATACTGATGCCACCTCATTGGATTGTGATGAGCATCAAGTAAGATTTAATTCTACTGAGAAATAAATTGTGACATGACCACTGACTGGACAAGTACATAAATGGTAAACTATGTGGGGTTGTGGGTACCATGTCAGCACAGCCACTGGGCACAGCTGTTCAGGGAGGCAGGACTGGAAAATTTTGACCGAGATTACCCCCATGCTGTTGCCTGGGCAGGTGTGGGCTTGTAGTGAAGCCCTGTGACACCGCTCCGGGGGTGGGAAAGCACAGTCTGAGGTGTAGGACAGCCGGAGCTGGCTCTGGGTCCCCTGGCCTTCAAAGGATCCTTGGGCTGTCTGGTTTTCAGGCTCCTGGACACCCAGGCACCACTGGGAGCCACAGAAGATCTGAGAATAGAGTGGGGGCCCCCACAGGTGGAATCTACCCCGGGGCCAGGGGAAAAGAGGTGGTGGTGCTTCAGCTAGTTCCACAGTGGTAGTCCTTGTCTTGACTGCTGCAGACTTGGCTTGAGTTTGGTCGTGGTTGGGAGCACAGAGATGCCTTCTACTAGAGACCAGATGGCAGCTCTATAGGCGAAGGCCTTCTCCATGGCTCCCCATAGTGGATCCTGATGAAAAGAGAGAGTCCCTGGTTTTAAGGCATTTATTGTCATGGCGGAAAGTGAATGTGTAAAACCATACCCCACTTCTCAGGGTGTGCCTGAGATTAAATACCTTTTGCAGGGAGGAATGTCTGGGAAAGAAAGCTTATTGGCTAAGACCTCCAGGCCTCTATGTACCTCATTATCATGGAGATCTGTGTTGAGCCTACATGATCACATCCTCTCTCTGTGGAGGGACTTGGGACATTGCTCTTAGGTGACTGATGGCCACAAATCTATGGTGAGCTGTGGCTAGTGACAGGGGCTTGGTGCCTGGGAGCAGGCAAAGCTCCTACCATCCCTTCAGGGTCTCTGGGGCTTCTAGCCTTAGCTCAACCTGGGACCATGATACCTTTCAGAGCTAAGGAAGGATATCCCCAAAACACCCATTTTGGCAAAATGCCTAGAACATTATCAATAAATATTCTTTTATAAGAACTTACATAAAGTACCTCATGTAGTGACTGATGCTAATGTATTCATCTTGTGATTTGGCTTTAGCATTAATCAAGAGGCAGTGGTGATTTTTGTTTGTCTGTCATTTGTTTATCAAATCATATGGGTTCTCCTGCAGATGAACCATAAACCTCAAGCCTATGTGGCCTTTAAGACTTTATTTGTATCCAGGACTAGAAAATTCTAATGTAATTCTTTTTTTAAAAAAAAAAATCAGGACACCGTGTTTGTCAGCTATGTATACTTTCATGAGGTAATGGTTTGTGATATTCTGAAAGAACACTCATTTAGAATTATCATTTAAAAATCAATGGAATGTTTTATCAAATGAGAAATGGCATTCTAATAATTATAGTTGCCAATTATTGAGTACTTGATATTTACCAAGCAGTGTGTTAAGTATTTTAGGTCTTGGTAAATAATGTTAATTCTATGAGTATTGACAGAGGAGAAACTGAATTGTCAAGAAGTTTATTTAGGGATACAGAGTCATTAGTAAGAGTGTATGACAGCTGTGAGCTTATCTGGCTCTAGAAGACTTGTTCCTCACTGTTGGGCCTGGACCTTATTTTCCATATACAAATGTAGTTCCTAGATGACCCTTTATATCATTGTTGTGTGAGAAGCACTTATTTTGTTGTTGTTGTTGTTTTGGTTAAACCCATTACTATTATATATTATGATAGACAGATATGATGGGTACTTTAGTACAAACTAAAGTCTTGGGGATTATTGCATGTGCATATGTATATTGTGCATGTATGTATGTATGCATGTGTATGGATGTGCAGGTGCATGTGTATGCATGTGGTGTGGAGGCCAGAGGTTACTCTCAGATATTTTTATCAATTGCTTGCCACTTTGTTTACTGAGACAGTCTCTTGCTGAAGCCAGAGCTCACTGAGTTGGCAGCTCTTGTGAGCCAGCTGATCCTGGGCATTCCTATCTCTACTTTGAACTGTAGGATTATAGGAAGGCTTCTGCATACACCTGAATTTATATGGGTGATGAGGATATGAACCTCAGTCTCACACTTGTGTGGCAGGTCCTTTACCTATGGAGTCAACAAGTAAATTCTACCTATCCCCCCAGTGAAGAGAGAAGGAGTATTTGATGAATACTGAGTGTCTACAAAGTACTTTATTTATGCTACTTAATACTAACAAAAATAGAAGTTAAGTGCTATTAACTCAGTTTGTAGCAAGTAAATAGAAATTTGAAAATAGCTACTTTCCCCTCTTAAGAGAATAGTAAGCAATGAAACCAGCCCAGATTGTCCCTCACCCAGGCTCAGCCAGATCTCTGCAGCACCCCACATGGCTCTAGTCATTCTCTCACATGTGTTGCCTGGCAATGGGAATTGTGTTCCTCTATTTTCCTGTTCCTACTTGGTTTTCATCTTTCTTTTCTTCTGGCACAGAAATTCCTCTGTCCTAATCACTGGTCTGCTTACTCCCTTCCTTTCCCTTACTCTTCTGAGACAGTATAGGCACGTATCCACGTAGCCAGACTGGTCCTCCTTCCTTAGCCTCTCAAGTGCTGAGATTTTAAGTATGTATCACCTACTTATTATAAATAAGTTTGTGTTGTTTGGTTTCTTTATAGCATTTGAAATTCTGATGCATTAATCTCCGTGTTGTAGACTATAAAAGCCATGGAACCAAAAACTTGATCTATCCTTTTGGCCCCTGTATTCTAATTCTTAGAGTATAAATGGGTGAAAAGGCATAAAATGTATGGCTAGTGAATGAATGAATGGATGATTTTGAGCTATCAAATTTTATTTTATAGGTTGAGGTTGAGTAAGTAATTTTTAATGTCACCTTCAATTTTCTGAATTATTTTCAGTGCTTTTCCTGAATATCATTTAAATTCTTGCAAAACTTGTATGGCTCTGGTAGGTATGACTGCAGATGAGTTATTGCATGGGCTAGGATAGCAAAGGCCATCTTATATAGACTTTTTTGGTATCATGAATGGCTATTCCTAACCATGAACATATAAAACACACTGTATATGGAAACTTAAGAACTTTGGAAGACACTTAAAAATGCAAAGATTGGGCTCATATTTTGAGAGTCTACAGCCAATCTTTAAAGCATCATTTTACAGTAATAATTAAATAAAGAGAAAATAAAACAACAGAAGTAATGCAAGAACATAAAAGGAGGGCTGGAAGCAGAGTAAGAAAAGCAAGCAGAGGGCAGAGGAGCAGGCCATGGCAATGGGGGAGGAATATGACCACAGTATATTGTGTGCATTTATGAAAATTCTAATGAAACACATCATTTTGTACAATTAATGGAATTTTTAAAAATGGAAAAATTATTTTAAAAGACCATTTTCAAACTGAACAGTGAATTTATAAAAATGGTCTACCATCCTTGGTAACTAGCATGTCAGTTTGGAAATAGACTAAAATTGATCTTTGCTGTTGCAAACTCAGTAAGAAAAGACTTTGTGTGAGCTCTGCTTACTTGAGTGCATGTGTCAGAGCCACAGTCCAAATTATGACCCCTGTAGAATTGGTGATAAAAGCCGTGGGTGAATGGTCAGGCTTTTGTTAAATATGTAGAATCATCAAGTAGACTGAAAGCATCTTTATGAGTTTGAGCATAAATGAGATCTGTACACAAGTGGTAATAAGAGATCACACTACAGCTTAGGTAAGATTGTTTAAAACTTTAATGCTAGGTATAACTATAATTTTTGAATGACGTCTCATGAATCTCTTGGGGGAATAGATTTCCCTTGTAAATGACACCCAGATGGTCTATTTAATTATGCTGAAGCTTGGCTAATATTTCTTGGTAACTAGGCATAATTCACATTAATTGCTATAAGTTGTGCATTTTCTTGCTGGGAATTATTTTTTCTTTTGTTGGGTAATCGTTTATTATTTTATTAGTGATGCATCTTCACACAGAGTAATACTGAAGTTCACAAACTTATTTTTTGGTGTCCATATTGTGCTTGAAATTGTGTAGTTTCTATCTAAAATTATGCTTTTAACAAAGATCGATCTCAAATCCTGGAGTATCTTAGAAACTCCTTCATTTGAAAGATTTGTCTTTAACCTTATTTCTAGTAACAGCAATGTCATGTTAAATGAATGTTGAAGAATGTCTCCTTTAAATTCTTCTTGATGACTGAAGTCATCAAAGAAAGTTAGCAGAGCAGAAAATATCTTTTGGCTGAGGAAACACTGTGAGTGCATCTTTTGCCCACCACAAGGTGCTTTTGTCTATCATAACAGTTAGCACTTGGTTTTCAGGACAGTATAATTGCATCCCTCTCCACTAATAACTAGTGAGATGTTTCAGATACCATTTACAAGCTTTTGTTGGATCACGTTCTTTTATAGTGCTTGGTATGTTATAATTATAAAGCTATTGCTGAACTTGAACCTGAATCAATATTTTACTATTTTCTATTACATCCTTAGGAACAAGTATGGTTTTGCAACAATATTCTTCTTCACTGAATAGCCCTGGCTCATTTTAGGGTCTCTGGTCTTGTTGTGGTGGCAAGCTTTTCTCTGTTAAGCTAGTCTCGCCTGTTCTGTCTTTCAGAACTTTGCCCATGCAGCTCTTTCTAACCTGCTTTGATATGGTAGATCAAGTGACTAAGCACATGAAAACAGTTGCATGGGTGTGGGCTGTAAACTTCCAACAAAGCTAAGTGCTTAGCACTGTGGTGATACAAAGAAAAAGTAAGACACAATTCGTCATGAATCTGTATCTAAAAAGGAGAACACAACTGATGAATGAAGTAATATGTATTCAGGAGAGTATTATACAGTGGAGGTCAGGGTAATGGAAACCAGTAAGGGGATTAGCAAACCAGGGAACCAGTGGTTTACCCTGACAAACTCCAAGACTAGATACCAAACTTGAAGGTTAAGCAAAGGACAACAGGTGGGGTGACAGACAGAATTTGAGATGTTTTTATGTCTACGAGTCTCTAATTTCTTCAGGAGCTACTCATGAAATTTCCATTAATGTTGATCATTAGTTTTTTTTTTTTTCTGTAGAGACACTTTTTAATTTTCGTGGGATTCTTTCACTATCTTAAAATTGGATAGAATATATATTCCAGAGGAATTTTAGGTAGATGATAAATTTTACACAGCAGACTAAGACAAAGGTTACAAAGTGCTCACTCTTCCAATAGACAGTGAGCTTTCTGCACATTACAAGCCATGACATGTCTAGCCTCTGCTTCTCATTATTGGACAAGCTCCTCCTCTGCTCTTATGAAGCAGATATATTACCTTGTCATCTGAACAGAAGTCAACATTTAAAAGATCATCTCAGATATATCTAAAACAACAAAAAGCCCAATCCTAAAGCATTTTAAGTAGTAATCTGAGTAACGTCCCCACTTACCTGTAGGAAACAGTTCATGTTGTCTTATGTTATGTGCCTTTTTGGAGACATTAAAGATATGGTTGTCAAAAAGCTGTGTATTTGCTGTGTCTATATATTAATATACACAGTTAAAAACATCAACATCATAATCAACAACAACAGCAGCAGCAGCAGGAACTGTGCTGCTTATCGAGTGTGTCATTTCAGTCAGGTTGCAGGATGCTGTAACAGAGAAGTACAGATTGCAGGGTGCCCAAAATTTCTCCTAACACCCCAGTGCTCAGCACTAGTAACTGTGAATGGAAATGCTTCCAATCAGAGTCTACCATTGATATGTGTTTGTCTTGGAGGGTTGTATGATTTGGCAAGAACTTTATGGAAGATTACAAATTGAAGAGAAAAAAATATATAATTAGAAATTTCACACAATTTCACACAATTTGTCTCTTTCCGGTGGGTTCTAACAGCATCATGGGATAGAAAATCCAACCGAACATCAAATGACAGGTCACACAGGACTCAGCTAAGCCTTTTTCTTCCAATCTCAAATTCAATGCCATAGTAGCAAAGTCTATTCATTCCTTCAATCCTTGGCTCAATTATCTCCACTTTTGGAATCTTCACTAGCTTTAGTAGAGTGAATGCCTTTCCTTCTGCACGACTGCCACATGCATTTAATCTCAGTGCATCTGTTTAAATAAAAGTCTTTCCCAATTTAATGACTTATGTCTTATGTCTTGTGAGTCCTCAGGGAAAAGGTGGCACTAAGTTCCATGTCCTCAGCACCCAGGAGCAAGTACATATTTTCATAAGCACTCAGCACACTTTTTGTTGTCTGAATTATCTTTGTTTTTCTTTTTCCCCTATCCCCAGATAGCTGCCTAATAGTGTAGAATCTTACTTGAAATACTCTCATAACAGGATGTATTTTTGAGGTGGCAACATTTTCAATTCTTTCATGCAAGAAGTCATAATTACTAAAAGCATCCATAATTTTTTTTTTAGTCTGACCTAAAAAGTGGTTCACAGCATGGAAAGCAAAGGTAAGCATATAATTAAGCATTTGTGCATTCCAGTTTCATTAGTAGGGGTAGGAAACAAAGCAAGAGCTTCAGAATTTATAATGAGGCAATGATTTACAAAACTATGTTTCTGTGGTATGTTTTAAAAGAAAAGGCTCAATTATTTACAGCAACCATTTTAAATGTTGATATTCTTTTTCCAATTTCTCCTATCATTTTGTGCATATTTATGGGGCATCATGTGATATTTTGATAGATGTATACAGTGCATGTTTACATCGTGGAAAATATATTTATTTCCTCAAATATTTATCCTCATTTGTTTAAAATAAAACTGTATCTCATTTGGTAGTCCAGGTTCAAAGTATTTTTACCTTTTCTGCATAATGAAATTATTCAACATTCAAAACCTTTTATTAAGCCTTGTGTGTGTTTGTGTGTATGTATGCATACATATATATGTATGTGGATGCACATTTGTGCATACATTGAGTCAACACTGTATATCTTTTCTAATCTCTTTTCATTTTATGTTTTAGAGAAAGTCTCTCACTGAACTGTTCATTCATTGGTTTGGCCAACAACCTCTAGTGATCTTCCTGTCTCTACCTCCCCAGTGCTATGATTATAGGTGTGTGCTGCTATGCCTGGTTTTTTATGTGGGTGCTGTGGATCTGAACTCTGGTCCTAGTTGTATAGCAAGCACTTTACTAACTGAATTATATCCTGAGTCAAATGTCGAGCTTTTTAAATATATTATCATCTGTAGTTATCCCACTGTGCAATAATACATCAGGATTTCCACATTATTAGGAGTTCTACTTTTCAAGGAAAGAGTGATTTTCTGTTGAATGTATGTTCCACATTTCCTCTGCCCATTTACCAGTTCATGAATATCGAAGTCATTTCAATTCTTTCCTGTAATATGTAGTTCTGTAACCCTCGACTGTGGGATACTGCATCATAGAGAAGATTTTTGTGTGTGTATGTTTGTGTGTGTGTGTTTGTGTGAGTTCATTTTGTAAGGACACTCATACACTTTTCATGGCATGTACTGATTCATACTCTACTAATAGTGTCAGTGAGTTTCCTTTTCTTATAGCACCTAGTGTCTTTTCTCACTTCATAGTAGCCATTTAAGTTGGAGTGAGAAGATAGCTTATTGTCAAATTTATTTGCCTTTTTCTCATTATTTGTAATGCTGAGAATTTTAACATATACCTTAAAACCATTTGTATGTCTTCTTTAGAAAAACGTCTATTTACATCTTGTGCACACTTTTAAATGGGATGACTTATTCCTTTTGCTACTGCAGTTTTATATTTTTAGTTTCTTATCTATCCCTTATATGGAGTTCTTGTGACATGTCAGTGCCCTGATTTAGCTTTAAGTATCCACTTGACATAGCCTAGAGTCACCTGAGGAAAGAGTTGCCCAAATCATATTGACCTGTAAGCTTGTCTGTGGGAAATACTGTTGTTATTGCTAGTAGACATAGGAATGCCTAGCCTGCCGCAAGTGGTACCGCTCTCTAGGCAGGTGGTCCTCAGCTGTATAAGAAAGCTAGCCAAGAGCGAACCCAAACAAACAAGCTATCAAGTAGAGTTCCTCGATGGGTTCTGCTCCACTTCCTTGGCTGTGAGTTAGTTATTTGATCGGAGGTTAATGATACATGGACAAGCAATCAGTTCTGTCACTTTGTTCCCTACCTTGAGTTCCTTCTCCAACCTCGCTCAAAGATAGACTGTAAGATTAAATAAGCTCTTTCCTTCTATAAGTAGCTTTTGTTGTAGTATTTGTCAGAGCAACAGAATGAAAATAGAATAGATAGATTTTGAGTATTTTCTTGCCTAGTGTAGGTTTGATCTTAAATAATTGATGTAGAAAATAGTTATTAATGTGTTTAAAATTGCAATAAAGAGTATGTGTGATTTCAAAGGGAGTACAACGCATAGCATATGGTTATGGCCACATTCCTCTCTTTGTTTGAGGCTCAGATGGTTCATCTATAGAATGGAGATAATGGATCCCTGTTATCATTTGCAATTGATTGTGATCACTAAATAGGGTCACTTATATTAATATTTTATTTGGTGTTATAGAACAATATATATTTTAATACTGCATAATTTTATTTGCCAGGTCATGTTAAATCCCAATTATAAGCTATCCACTAGAACAGGTCATTTCACATCTACAATATACCTTTGAATAAAATTTGCTTTCTCTATCTACTCTCTCACTTTTGCCTCCTAACTTGGGAAGCTCCCCATCCAATCATTAAATTTGTTGAATATAAGTCCTAGTGACATACATGACTTTGATGTCATCAGCAATGTGTTCAGAGCCCTGTGCTCAGTAAATAACAGTAGAGGTCAGTGAATTAAAGACTCAGTTTCTCCAGCAACTCATTTTAAGGAAGTCAGCCTGATGGTTCCATGAGTTAGTAAAAAGTTCATTCCTTTCTGAGTTACTGGTTACTTGGAATTTGGAATCCTATTCTTTTTTCGTTTGTTTGTTTTCCCCCCTAAACTGTATTGGTTTGATGTGAAAATCATGACAAACATTTTCTCCCTGTAGGATTAAAGATAAAAACAAAGTTTTGCAGCGTGTCCTGTTTCTCAAGCATTCACATAATGAATATGTTTTGCACTTCTTTTCTTATCTCCTTACTCCTCCTCAATCCACCTTGTGTAGATAGGAAGACTTAAAGCATTAGAAAGCTCAACTACAGAGCTGATACTATATTTTTACAACTGTGTTGAAAATGTCTGATTAAAAATGACTTGAAGGGCATGATAGGTGACAGCTAAAAATTGAGCATATTTTAGAATGTTTGATTACCCAGGTGTCTACTTAACAATATTAAGGGAATGTCCTTGTTGTTACTGTCATCAAGAACCTTCGGGTATGGGGCCTGGTGAGATCAGCACTTAAGAGCACTGGTGGATCTTGTTGAAAACCCAAGTGTGGCTCCCAGCACCCACGTGAAGGCTCACAGCCATCTGTAACTCTAGGTCTAGGAATACTGAGAGAGCCTCTGGCTTCTGTGAATATTGCACATACATGAGACACAGATATACATGCAGGGAAGACACTTATACATGTAAAATAAAGATACATTGTCTCTCAAAAGGAAAGAACTTTCAGGTTGTAAAAGATGTGGAAATGAAGTACTAACTGCTGCCTCTTCTTTTCTAGCTTTTAGCCTGTCAAAAACAGAGAAAAGAATACATGTGGAGACCTGTGTCTGAGTTTTATTATTTGTGAAAAGTGTCTAGTAGTGTTGAATGAAGCTTTTGGTATTGATTGGAGACAAAAGCACTTGGTTGTTCCTGGATATCTGAATTTTGACAGCAGGGACCACTTGGAGAGAAAACTGGGCCAATAAATGCTTCAAAGGGTTTTTAGATAGTTGATGTCTTGGGGGTTCTCTGATAGACAAAGCTGGATGTCTGTGTCCTCAGATGAGAGAATTCGTTTCTGCTTCAGGACTCTGACAATAAATCATCCTCAGTGCCCACAAGTAGGCAATGGGATGCACTCTTTCCATATGATTGAACCTAAACAACCCTGTTTGCATTTTTACATGGCCCAGTAAACATCAACTTTGCTAATAAGATTATCTACTTACTTTTCTTTTGGAATAGAATAATAGACATATTAAACAAAAATGTGTTTTGTTACAGTACAGAGGGAGGTGAACAATAAGTCCTAATAAAGCATGATTATTACATGGTCTCAAATAACAACTAAAGCTAAACTTCTTGAAGAATTTAACTTCTGTATATTGAGTTGTACTTATGAGTAGACACTATCTCCTGTCCTTTTGGTCTCCATCTTAGAATCCATTTTCTTGGGTTGAAAGAATATAATTTTCTATGTAGTTTATTCATGCACCCTTCATTTTCATTAAATTTTCTGTTGGAGTGAATAAAGCAGCAATAAACATGGGATTGCATATATTCCTATGGTAGGGTATGAGTTCTTAGGTATATATATAGGCAGAAGTGAAGTAGCAGGGTTATAGGGTGGTTCTATTTATGATTTCTAAGGAAATTAACTCACTTCCACAATGTTTGTATTAATTTGTGCCCATATCTACAATGAATAAGATTTTTTCTCCACATCCTCTCTAACATTTGTCATCAGATTTATTAATAGTAGATATTATAACTGAGGTAAGGTGGTATCCAAACAAAATATATTTGTATTTTCCTGATGGCCAGAGACATTGAACATTTTTTACATATTTTGGTTATTTGTTGTTTTTTTTTAAATTTATTTATTTAGTTTATTTGCCAATTTGTCTATTAACAATTTTACTTTTAGGCATTTAATTTTTATATTTCCTCATATATTCTGTATGTTAGCTCTTTGTCTAAAGTGTAACTGGTAAAGATTTTCTCCATTTATGGGCTGTGTATACACTCTGCTAATAACTTCTATTGTTGGTCAGAAATATTTTATTTTCATGTATAGCTATATGTTTATAGTTAGAGTTAATTTCTGTGCTATTGATGTTCTATTCAAAGGTTATTCTCTGCCACAAAATATTGAAGAACATTGCCATATTTAGTCAGAAGTTTCATCTGATTTTTTTTTTTCAATCTGGAAACTTTCTGCCTTTCTTTTATTGAAAAAGACATTTTTAATACAATATATTCTTCTCACACTGTCCTTTTCCCTCAGCTCCTCCCAGATACTCCTCACCTCCCCAGCCACACAGATATATTCCCTTTATTTCTTTTTTCTTTTTATCTATTCCTCTCTTCTATTATACACTCCTTCTGCAACCTCTCCTCGCACTCCTCCCACCATACGTCCACCTCCCCTCTTCCCCAGATCCACTCCTTGTCTATTTCCCTTTAGAAAATGCCATGCCTCCCAGTGATACCAACCAAACATGGCATTACAAGATGCAATAAAACTGGGCACATACCCTCATATCAAGGCTAGGTATGGCATCCCAGTAGGAGGAAAAGGGTCCCAAGGGCAGGCAAAAGATTCAGAGACACTCCCATTGCCACTATTAGGAGTCCCACAAAACTACCACTAAAAAACCATAGCATGTATGCAGAGGACCCAGTGCTGACACATGCAGGCTCAGTGATTGCCCTTTTAGTCTTTGTAACCCCCTACTACCTCTGCTTAGTTGATTCTGTGGGCTGTGTTCCTATAATGCTCCGGCTCCTATAATCCTTTTGACCTCTCTTCCCAAAGACTCCCTGAACTCTGCCTAATGTTTGGCTGTGAGTCTCTGAACGTACTTCTACCACCTACTGAAGGAAGCTTCTTTGATGACATCCATATGTCCCTTTCTTTATATCTTCAAAGAAAAACAAACAAAATTTTTTTAAAAAAAAAACTAAGTAACTTGCATATATACACTCACACAAGCCCAGTAAAAATGCAAAATCAGAAACAAAAAATATAAGCAAAAGACAAGGAAAAAAAACCTACCAAAGCCATAAGAGACAAAAAGTCCACAAAAATTACCATTGTGTTTGTTTTGTGTTGGCCATCCACTACTGGGCATAGGGTCTGTCTGGTTAATATACCCAGTGAGACGCCATTGGAGAAGACACAACCAGGAACCAGTTGCAGATAGCTTCTTGGTTAGGAGTAGGAGCCCATGTCCACTTCCTCCACTCCAAGATGGGACCCTGACTTGTTTGATTCTGTGAAGGTCCTGCGCTGGCAGCCACTGTCTCTCTCACTCTTTATATGTATCTGTCCTGTTGTATCTGGAAGTCGCTGTTTTCTTTGAGTTATCTATCACCTCTGCTTCTTAAAATCTTTCCACCTCCTTTTCTGCATAAATCCCTGAGCCCTGAGACAGGAGTTTGATAAAGACATCTTTTTTTTAGAACTGATTGTTCCAAACCTCTCACTCTTTGTACACTATCTAGATGTGGGCCTCTATGCTACTTCCAACGTATTTCAAGAGGAAGCTTCCCTGATGATAGGTAGGTAAGGCCTTGAGTATAGAAGAATGTCAAGGGAAGACTTTATTTGCTATTTTCCTTAGCATAACAATTAGTATTTTTTCCCCTAGGTGAATGGGCTATCAAGTTTGAAGTTCTTGGCATATCTCAGAAGAATGCATGGGTTCCATCTCACAGAGTGAGGCTTAAATCCAACCAGAGAGTGGTTGGTTGTTCTCCTAATGTTTGTAGCACTACTGTACTCTTAATCACTAAGCTATCTCTCTAGCCCTTTATAAAGGAAGGGAAGTAGTTGATACTAATTTATAGCCATAAGACTAGTGTATTTGCTTACTGGCACCTTCACAGAAAAAAACACATACAAGAATCACCAAGTAGACTCACCAATTTTTATTTATACATTTATTTGGATGTAAAATAATTTTAAAGAAGAGGCTGAGAATGTGAATGGGAGTAAGGGTGACTAGGAGGGGTTGCATGGAAAAGAATAAGGGAGAATTATTTAGATATAATTAATTTAAAATAAAAATAAACTTGAAAGACTAAAATTATTACCATAGTTGCTAGAGTCAACACCTGGGCTCTGGCAGTTCTAACAAGTGAGGTTTGTCTAACCACCCATCCTAAACTGGCCAGTTCAAGAGTATTGACTAGTGACAATGGAAAACAAAGAAAGTGAGAAGAATTCAATGTGTTCACCTGGAGTCCATCTTCAGAGTCTTGATGTGTGTCGGGGGGAGTCAGGTTTAGGGGGTAATAGATCTATATCAGCAAAAGTCCTACTAGGGCAGAGAAAGGAGTTGGGATAGCTATTGTTATGGCAGCTCTACTCTTCCCTACAGTGGGATTCAATAAATTGCCAGGACTATGTGAAATCTCTTCCTAGGAGGCAAATATTTCTATGACTGGCATGGAGCTTCAGGTTTTCCTTCTTTGAACATAGATAACTGAGCAAATGTGAATTTCTTGGGGACGGCAGTTTTGCTAGTCTGACAGCTAAAGGGAGTACACAAGTTTGTCTCTAGAATACCTTCCTTCCTACCAGATGATTACAGATCCAAAGAATTGAGAAAAAATGCTATCACAGAGAATCTCTGATATAGCCATGCTGAAGAAGGAAGTGGCTGGAGAACAATACCAGAGACTGAAGAAGACAGGTATGAGGTTCATAAACAAGTATATTACTGGATTGATGTTCTACTTTTTAGGTTTGTGAATTTCACTGCCCACAATATGTTCTTGTATGTTATGCTGTAAGTCATGTAATATAGCCATTTTTAGTATATATATATATATATATATATATATATATATATATATATATATATAGTATGCTTATACTATGAACTTATGAGTCCATGAGGGAATAAATCTTCTTAGTTAAAGGCTTCAAAGAGGATGGAGATACTATAAGCTTTTCGGGGTTGTTGTTTGGGGAAAACAAGAAAGACATTCCAGACAGAGGCAACGGTGCATATAGAGGAGAAAAATACAAAAGTATGTGGCATGACCAATGGGAAGTGGCCTTCTGGCTTCCAGTTAGACATGTAGAGAGAACTTGGAAATCATTACTACTATTTTCCCAAAAAAAGGAGGAGGAAGAAGAGGAGGGGAGCAAAAGGAGAAGGAGTAGGAGGAAGAGAATGAACAAATCAAGCTGAAATGGGACCATTTTTCCTCAGAAAATTGAGGTCATAAGGAAAGCAGGAAATAGGAAAACACTGAGAACCCCAGCTTACAAGCAAAGAAGCTATAGTTGTTGCCCAGTAGCACCTGAAGAGAAACTGACTCATTTATCAAGACTGAATTTGACTTAATTTGAGAGATAGTAATGCTTATGGGCCAAACGGATGCACATTTTCACGAATTTTTCCTTCAGCATCCCCACTAGGTTTTAAAACTGAAGACTAAAGAAAGGTATCTATTGCACCTAGTAGGAGGAAGGAACATAACTGTTTTGGGAAAGAATTGTGCCATTGTTATCCCTATCCAATATCCAACCCAAACAAGTTTTATCAGAGCCTGTCTTGGGCTTTTACAGAGAATAAAGCAGGATGAGCTAAAAGAACTGTGTGACTGCAGCCCACTCAACTGTTTTCATGTCATGTACGAGAGATGAAGCAGGGGGGCAGATAAAAAGAAATTGGAAAGATTGTATCTCAGGAGCACAGGCTCGAGAAAAGGCTCAGCCTTAGTGGTAAGGATAAAAAATGTGTCCTTCCCAATAGACCTAACACCACAGTAACTGGCCTTCTGTATAAGAATGGAACATCACAGCTGAACACCATTACAAAGCACACATGTGAAGGAGCTGTCAGGAAAGTGTAAAGGCTACAGGTGACAGGTCAAGGACAGTAGAGGAAGCATTAGGTCTGACTACAGCTATAGTCGATGATAAACAGCCTACCTTCTGGACAAACACATGTGAAGCCTCCCACTGTAAAACTTCCTACCACACTTCGTTTATGCAACACAATGCCTAATATTCAAATGCAACACCACATCTGGCTTTCAGAAGTACAAGTTGTGCTTACTGACAAGAACAGAGTGTGAAGAGAAAAGCCAAGCACCAAAACCAGACTCCAATTTTGGCAGCTATTGAAGAATAGAACAGGAATTTGACAGGCATGATTACTAATATGCTACCTGCTCTAACAGAAATGGACCCCATCATGCACAAATCGATGTAACATCAAAACAAGGAGGGAATTGGGAAAGTTTAACTTCTAAAGTACTTAAATAACTTGTGAGTGGAATTGTTTGGAATTAGGCATGGAATTTTAGGTTTATTAAATGACATTTACTCATAAAAGTATTTTTCCACACTTTGGAAAATATTTTAAAAACTATGAAAAGAGAAAAATATTTCATATGCTAGCAGAGGTTACAAAATGTAATCATAAAATGTTCAGTTCAAATTAAAGAATGCAGTGAGGGGAAGCCAAGAGAAATCAGAGTGGGAGGATGAAGAGAAGAGAGAGGCAAAAAAGTCTCAAATGTGGCTGCTTTACTCTAATGGTGGGAATAATCACTTTTACTGTAGAGTAACCATAGAAATTAATAGGGAAGTGGTTGGAGAACCTGAAAAATAAGACCCAGTTATGTGTTGTCTATAAAAGTTCCACTTTGAAATGAATCTATATAGAGAGACTTAGAGTAAAAGGGTAGAGACAGACACACTGTGTCAACATCCACCAACAGATGGTTGGGGTAATCATTTTCATTTCAACGTAGACTTCAGATCAAGAGAAAATATTATCCAATGTGAGACGCAGTACTCAATAATAAAGTCACTAACTCCCTGCAAAATCATAACAGTTCTTAAGGTTCATGTTCTTAATGCTACAACATCAAAATGCATGGGATAATACTTACAGAGCTACAGATAGAAACAAACAGATCCATTATTCAAGTTATTATCACCCTTCAATCAGTAATGGACAGAACCACTTGGCAGAAAGGCAGGAAGGATAATGTTGAAGTGAATATAATCATCAATCAACTATATCTAGTTGACATATATACACTGATTCATTCAACAACAGCCAGCATGATATATATTCCATCTCAAGCCACATTGAAGAATCATCAAAACAGAATGCACCCAGGGACATGAATTAAACTTTAATGAATTAAAAAAAATAGAAACTGTAGAACGCAAGCAACCAAAATCCCAGGGAATTAAATTAGAAATAATTACGATATAGTTAGGAGAACTGCCACATTCTTACACATAAATCAATATACTGAACAAGGGAAACAAAAGTTGAAAAACTTTTTTTGAACTAAACAAAAGAAAGATAAAGCATAATCTCACATGCATAATTGAATACAAATTGGATATAAAGTGGTAGAAAATGCAATTTGATTTTTCAGGAATGGAAGTGGAGCTGGTAAGAAAAAAACAAGAAGGTTTCAGAGAGACCATAGCATAACAACTGTGCAAGATGTAAAATCTACAGAACTAATGCACAGCATGACGACCATAGTTAATGAATTTTACTATGCATCATTCCTGCTGAATAAGAAAATTATAGCTGTTTTGGCATAAAAACAAGAAAAAGAAGTAGTGAGTTGGAATGATGAGTGTGTTAAATTACTTACAATAGTAACCTTTTTACTACCTGTATTCATCCCAGAATATGTGCATACTACAATTTTTTTTTAAACTGTAATGATATAAATCAAAAAGTTTTAGGATACTATATAAGCAGTTCTTAGCTATTTATAGCACTGGATATCCATATTAGAATGAAGAAAGATGTAAGGACAGATGTTTGTTACCACTTTATGAATCTAGAAAAAGAAGAGTAAGGGAAGTTCGAAGTGATAAAAAAATGTTAAAAATTTTGGCAGAAATCAATTGAAGTCAAAAGTAGAATCAATAAAACCAAAATTCTGCTAATTTGGAAAGATCAATAAAATCAATAGATCTAAACCCAGCTATGCAAGGAAAAGTGAAAATGATTATGATTACTAATGCAGATCTAAAAGTGAGACCTCATGATTATTTGTGTGGTATTAAAAAAATAATACAGAACATTATGACCATGACTGTATCAATAGGTTGGAAACTACCAACTATATATTATTATAATGATATAATGCAGAAAAATGTCAGAATTAAAAACATAGTATGGATAAAGTCTCTGGGCATTCAAGAATTTCCTCAACATGTTACAGAATTTATAAAATAAAGTTCTTCCATTAGCACTGCACTCAGATAAGAAACTCTAAAACATTTCCTTTAGGACTTAGTCAATGGTACTATCTTTCTACCCATTGTTCCTATCCTACAACTTTGGGAAAGGTCTAGCTAATGTAATAAGAAAAGAATATATATATGAATACATATATATGTACATATATATGTATACATATATATATGTGTATATGCATGTACATATATATATAAGAAATAACACTTTCAAGGCTGCAGAGATGGCTTGGCAGGAATGAGCACTGATTGTTCATCCAGAGGACCTGGTTTCAAAATCCATTCACTCACATGGAGGCTGAAAATCATCTGTAACTCTGGTCTCAGGTGTTCTTGGCTTTCTCAAGCATTGCAAGTACATGGTACCCAGACATATCCAAGCATACCATCATACACATAAAAAAATCAATAAATAAACTCTCAAAAAGAAATAATACCTTCACTGTTAACAAATGAAATGACTATGCAGGAAATTTAAAAGAATCACTAAACTCCTGGAACTAGGAACTAATTACAGCAGAGTTCAGGGTACAAGGTTAATACTCAAAAGTTATTTTCTGTCATTTGTACTAGAATGCATACTTGGAATTTAAAATTTAAAGACAAAATAATATATACATTAGCATAAAATTGAAGTATGGGAGTTTCTACTCTGGGAGTTTTTTTATAAAAGTCTCATACAAAAAAATGGGAAAATCATGGATAGACGATGTATTGTTATTGTTATAAAATTTTCATCAATTTTTGTCTTTATGCTGAATGAATTCATAATCAAAAATCACAGGAAATTATTTGTAGATATCAATAATTCATCCTAAGTTCTTGTTAAAATATCCAGAGTAGTCATCACTTCTATGGAGCAGAAGTTTGAAATCTACCATTGACCAACTGTAAGACCCACTATGAGGTCAAAGAATTAGCAATAGTGTAGTTTAATGACAGACAAACAAATCTATCTGTGGACTAGACTACAAAGCTCAGAAATAGACCCACAGCAACATACCTTTTGTTTAAAGGAGTAAGAACAACTAAATCAACTGAGCAAGAGTATCTTTTCAACTAACAGTGATCTGGTCACATGGTCACACACAAACTTTAAATAAATCTCACTTTTACCTGTTACAAAAAATCAGTTCAACACAGATCATAGATGTAAATGTGAGGTAAAAATTTGTATAATTCCTACATAATAAAATAAATCCCAAGATGACCTTGAATGTAGCAGTGGTTTTAGATACAAAGCAAAAGTTTTGAGCCACAAAAGAGAAAAATAAGCTATGCATTGTTAAAATGAGCACTTCTGCTCTAAAGCAATCATTAAGAGAATGAAAAGCTAGGTTATAGAAAATGTTTCTCTATAACCTATCTGGTAAAATGTATCTGAAATATCCAAAAAACCTAAAACTAAGGAATGAGAAGAATCACAATCCAATCAAACAGTGGGAAAATAATTGGACTGCCCACCTCACTAATTGATATTGATGTCAAATTAGCATATGTGATGTTCGGCATCATATGCTAAGAAGTCATAAGAAATTGCAAATTAGCATATGAAATATTATCATATACATAAACAATCACATTGCAATGCCTGTAAGAGGTGAAGAACCAAGAACTCATTCATTGCTGCTGTAAATAAAAAGTGGTCAATCCACTTTGGAAGACAGTTTGGTACTTCATTGCCTGGTTAAACTTAGGCTTAACACGTGATGCAGCAATTGGCCATATCTGGTTACCAAAATGACCTGAAAACTTAACAGTTATACAAGAAACTACAAATAAATGCTTATGTAAGCTTCATTCACATTTGTCAAAAACTTTATAGTGAATAGAAGTGTCATTAGATGCATGTAAAATTTAAAGAAACCATTAAACCATCATTACTTATTATATCTATTACTTATTACATACATGGATTATAGTGATGACCATCTATGAGTTGAAATATGATTGTAGTAGAAAAACAATTGAGCCACAGAAAGACTTGGAAAAGACATAAATACATATTGCTGAGTGAAGAAAGTGATATGAAACACTCTATATTCCATGATTGTAGTTCTATTACATTCTAGAAAAGGAAAAAATAGGAAAGGCCTGAGAAACTCAGTGTTAGAAGTGGATAGGATGAGTGCAAAAAAAGAAAAGAAAAAGGAAGGAAGGAAGGGAGGAAAATACAGCATTTACCACAGCAGGAGGAGAACAAGGAAGTGGAGGGGGGGGGTGAAACTTTTGCACAGAGGAGACTTAGGACAGGGAAGCTATTATTCAGGAGGCTTTAAGAGCAGACACATGATATTGAGTAGTCTTCAAAACTAAATCTATGGATTTCAGTCTCATGAGTTGCAGTAACTGCAGTATGAATGCAAGACCACATAAAGAGATTGTATGTGCAGGGGTGATCATTTGGCAATTCTGTACACTTTCTGGACAGGTTTCCTGTAAACCCCCAACTGTCCTAAAGAATGACTTGTTTTAGTATGAGAGGCAAGAGTGATAAAATAAATTGATATTGTTTGGCATGTTGGGAGTTCGATTCTTTCTAAAATGCTTTCTCTTACTGAGTCTACAGTAGGATTGAGCATTCTCATGGAGAGCAATACTAATTAACACAATTAATTAGTAAGCAAAATGTTAAAATCATCAAAACTTTAATGACGATAGTATATATACAAAGAAACCAGGTATATAAGAGCTGCCTCCAATTTGTTTGGGACAGGTATCCAATAGTCATAACTGTTGATTTTAAACACCCAGAGAGCTACATGGGGGTATTAGCAATGTTTCTTCTTCAGAGATAATATCATAATTCATATGGAAACAAATTAAAATAATGAGTTATTTCCTTATCTTGTAACTAGCAAGCAGAGGCCAAATTTTGAGTTATTTCCTTATCTTGTGTACTGGCTGGTTTTGTGTGTCATCTTGATACAGGCTGGAGTTATCACAGAGAAGGGAGCTTCAGTTGGGGAAGTGCCTCCATGAGACCCAGCTGTGGGGCATTTTCTCAATTGCCCCTTGTGGGTGGTGTCATCCCTGGGCTGGAAGTCTTGGGTTCTATAAGAGAGCAGGCTGAGCAAGCCAGGAGAAGCAAGCCAGTAAGAAACATCTCTCCATGGCCTCTGTGTCAGCTCCTGCTTCCTGACCTGCTTGAGTTCCAGTCCTGACTTCCTCTGGAGATCAACAGCAATGTGGAAGTGTAAGCTGAATGAACCCTTTCCTCCCCAACTTGCTTCATGGTCATGATGTTTGTGCAGGAATAGAAACCCTGACTAATACAAAATTGGTACCAGCATAGTTGGGTATTCCTGTGACAATCTGACCATGTTTTAGGAAGGACTGTGGAAGGACTTTGGAACTTTGAGCTAGAAGAGCCACTGATTATTAAGAACTCTGTGGGATGTTCTGTAGGAGCTTGGAAGATCATGTTGAGGACAGTGCAGAGATGGAGGCCTGGTTTGTGAAATTTCCAAGGGAAGATTAAAGACTCTTATCGGGGCCATGTTGTTTTGATTGTGAAGATTCTGTGGTTCTGGTTAGCTGAGGTTGATTAACAAGATACCAGTCCTGACTTCCTCTGGTGATCAACAACAATGTGGAAGTAAGCTAAATAAACCCTTTCCTCCCCAACTTGCTTCTTGGTCATGATGTTTGTGCAGGAATAGAAACCCGAACTAACACATCTTCTAACTAGCAAGCAGAAGATCAAAATTTTGAACTCTGGATTCTTAGTATATTTCTTATTTAATGCTACTTACTATACAATAAGGAAATAAATGGGTTATCTGCACCATTAACCAAAATTTGTTTGAAAAAATTTTTTTCATTCCATTTTCAAATCAGGATCCACAAAATAAGCTGCCAAAACAGCCATGCAGTTCTAAAAATAGTAATAGTAAATCAAAGTCTAACCCCAACATAAGGCTTCAATTTCTCACTAAGGTGTCTTAAATCCTTGAGATTGTCTTGGATTTTCATCCAGTTCTCATGTCACAAGAAATGTTGTTGATTGTGTGTTATGTTAACATTTTTTCAAGAGTATCTCTTATGTAAATTTGTAACTGCTTCATCAGCCATGTAGTCAGATGCTAAGCTGAATTATTTGCATAAATTAATATGTATTACCTGCCCACCATGTAAGCATTCTTTTGGAGCTGGAAGGCAAATCCAAATCTGCAAAGGCTTCTGGAGGCAATCCAATCTAGTGCTCTAACATAATAGACATCAGAATGTAAGCCCCGAGAAGGGAAACTATTTACTCTCTTTCCCAGGATGAAGTGACATCCGCGCAGTAGTGTCTGCTCCATTTTCTATTTCCTCAGCTGTTGCTCCTGCACTTCATGGGAGAGTTCCCCTGGGGATTGATTGCCAGTGCAGTTATGGCTGAGGCGTATGTTGGTTTCATGGTGCGGTGGGTTCCAGAGCCAGGCGAGATGTGGTCGCTAACAGGATACTTGCTACTATTCCTGCCAGGCATAGGTGTCCTCTGCAGTAAAATGTGTAGCACAGGAGGACTCTCTCATGCTTCTATTAGGAGAATTAGACAAGTTCATAAATGTGTAAAATGCTTAGAACTTTTGTGTGTGGCTGTTCAGGGCCAGTGAATTAACAAAGCTTTTGTAATCTCAATTTGCTCAGCTGTAAATGACAGACATAAAAAATTGACAGAGCTACTGCTAAGCATTAGTAACATTCACCATGGAAGACACATGACACAACATAGACATATCTGTCATCTATCTATCTATCTATCTATCTATCTATCTATCTATCTATCTATCTACTTACACATTAAAAAAGCATACTTTAAATTTAAATTTTTCTTTCTCTTTTTGGCCTTTAAAAACATTATAAACTAAGGACAAAATCTTTTTTCATGTTTAGGAAAGAATTCACTATTTTTCTTCTTTCGTAAATTGTTAAGTTTTTAGAATAGCATTCAACATAATGGAAAAATCCTTTGATTTTCCTAAAGTACTAAAACACTAATAATTTGGAGCAGGATAGTGTAGCACATACCTGTAGCTCTGTACATAGAAAAATGAAGCAAGAGGATTGTCATGAATTTGCAGTCAGTCGGAACTCCATAGGAAAACCTCCTTCTCCCATCCCTCCATCCACATGCCCCTCTCATAAACTAGCAAGAACAAAACACTTACTGATTAAGTTCCCAGGCCAGTACAGTTCAATCCAAGCACTTCCTTCTTTCCTGCAAAGTCATTCATTCCATATTCTTACCCCAGCCAGTCCAGCTCATAGGAAGAACACATGTGTGTATTCCCACCTGCCTCCCTATCACCATTCATCCTACTCTGCTGGGTCCCCAGTGCTAGAGAGCAGGTACTGAGAGTGGGACAGGAGGCAGAGAGTTGTTCATAGGCTCCAAACAGGAAGGAATGATGGGAAGAGGGCAATCTGTTGATCAGTCTAATTCGATCCATGTGAATGTGTTGCTTAATGCTGAGCCTGATATATGTATGCAATGAGTACATGTCGACTAAAATGATTTAAAATGGGCTGGACACTCTTGTGCACAGCGGAAATCTCAAACAGGAGCCAACCCTCCTCATCTGCATAGCAAGTTCAAGTCTGGCTGCAGGACATGAGACCCTGGACTTACCTTTTTATTTAAATGCTTGAGATGAGAATCTTGTGTGTGTGTGTGTGTGTGTGTGTGTGTGTGTGTGTGCGCGTGCGCGCATATGTCTTCTTTTTCTTTTTCTTTTTTTAATTATGTATTTTCTTTATTTAAATGTAATTTTCTCCTTTCCCAGTTTCCCCTCCAAAAAACAAACAAACAAACAAACAAACAAAAACAAGAACAAACCCCTGTTGCCTCCCCCCTCCCCATGCTTGCCACCCCACCCTCTCCCACTTATTGGCCCTGGCATTCCCCTACACTGGGGCACAGAGCCTTCACAGGGCCAAGGTCCTCTCCTCCTATTGATGATTGAATTTGCAATCCTCTACTATACACATGCTGCCTGAACAATCAGTCCCACCATGTATAGTCCTTGGTTGGTGGTTGAGTCCCTGGGAGCTCTGAGAGTACTAGTTAGTTCATATTGTTGTTTGTCCTAAGGGGCTGCAAACCCTTCAGCTCCATAGGTCCTTTCCAAATACCCACAGAAGGAGTTGCAGAGATTAACTATGGAGCAGAGACTGAAGGAAGGACAAGCCAGCCTAAATATAGCTATCTCCTGAGAGGCTCTGACGGTACCTGACTAATACAGATGTAGAGGCTCACAGCCATCCATTGAACTGAGTACACGGTCACCAATGAAGATGAGAATCTTAATTGCTATTAATTCAATCCTCACACATCATACATATGGGTTATTACCATGCTATACCACATAAATATGTATAATTAAATTGTAGTGAAAGTAAGGAATCGGGGGGAGGGTCACTTATACCCACTGTAGGTTTTGAGTTTTTAGAGAGTTCTCTTGCTGAAGGATGCATGTGTAACTGTTAGATCAGTAGTGGGTCCTAGCCACTACCTTTCCTTCAGCTCATAGGTTTTGAGTTTCTACTCTGTAGACTTTCTCTTTGGGGATCCTCTACCTCCTACTACATTATTTTCTATTGGAATTTCAATGACTCTAGGCTGTTTTTTTTCTTACCCTGTGGCATCCTTGAGAACCCATAGTCTCTCCTCCTCCAACTCTGGAGGTATTAGTCAGTTAAAATGCAACCAGACAATGGGCTCCTCCCTCTTGCTTCCTAACCTTCGATGAGACTGTATTTTAAAATTGCTTAGTTAAGTGGGAAGATCAAGGCCTCCAAAAGCTCCTAAGCAGCCTTCCCCAAGGGTTGAGAGGAAAGATTCAACTTTTATTCTGCCCCCACATTTCTGAGTCTTCTTTGTCGAATGTAGAATATTAGAAGCAATTTCTGCATTGTCTGTTTGCATACTGCCATAGTGTCTTGATTCTTGACACAACATTTGGGAATTGATATGTATTCATCTTAATGCCAGTTGCATTCTCTCTCTCCCTCCATCCTCTCTCCATCCCTCTCTCTCCTCTCTCTCTCTCTCTCTCTCTCTCTCTCTCTCTCTCTCTCTCTCTGTGTGTGTGTGTGTGTGTGTGTGTATGTGTGTTGGTGTGTAATGAAAACAGGGGATGACTGGGTGGGATAGAGAAAGAGGAAAAGAGGAGAAAAGGGAGGATACAGAATAGTGAGTATTATTAATTACTTAGTGAAACAAAATACTTCTTTGAAAAATAGCTCCATAAACTCATCACTATATAAAATGAATATCTGTAGTAAAATCCTTAAACCATAAATAATTCATATTATAGAAAGGATACAGATAACATGATATACACAAAGTATTTGCTAGCATTGTTATTCTGAATAGGTTATAAAGAGTAGAAATCATACCTCATGCTTTATCAGATCGCGTTCACGGTATTACTGTTGGGTCTGAATGACAGTCAAAGAAGACTTGTTCATTTGGCTCGCTCGGCATTAAACTTGTTGTTTAATGCATAAACGATGTTTTATGCATTACTATTACCCTTTAAAATTTCCATGTATTTTGAACATACTCTTTGCCCTTGGTCCTCCCCGACCCTTCCTTCCTCCTTACCCAGTCAACTCCATGTTCTTCTTATCTCCAAATTAAAAATCAAACACTTAAAAACAATAACAAAAAGACGACAACAACAACAAAATTAGACAAGCATACAACAACAGCAAAAGCACATAAGTATCCATGGAGACTGTTTCTTGTTGTCCAGCTATTCTTGAGCATGAAGCTTGCCCTGCACTGTGATTGATATACCCATTGAAGACAACTGATTTTCCCTTCCTCCATGTGCTGCCATTTTGTCTAGCTTGAATTTGTGCAGGTTCTTGAGTGCTGTCATAGTCTCTGAAAGTTCATATATACTTTCGCCCTGTTGAGTCTGGAAAATGCTCTTTCCTTGGAGTCATCTACCACTTCTGGCTCCTGTGATCTTTCTGCCTCATGTTTTGTATAGAGTGCTTTTCAGGAGGAGGGGTTTTATATAGACACCTCATTTAGGGTTGAGTGCTTCAATGTCTCCACATTGCCCATTTGTGGATCTCTGAATTAACTATCACCTACTGCAAGAAGCAGCTTCTCTGATGAGGGTTGACTGAGGGATTGATCTGTGGGGATAGTAACATCTCATTAGGGGCTACTTTCATTGTATTGTGGTGAGCACCTTTGCACAACACCAGCTTTGTAGGTTTGTAGCACAAAAGGTAGTTGTAATAATGAGATTTCAGTTAATATCAAATTTGAGACAGATAGAGATCCCAGCTCAAGTGAATGTCAGTAAGCAAATATCACTATTTGCAGGGCCAGAACACTGAATTACAGAGGATATATAGCCAAGTCAAGTTCATCATCTTTGACCTGTAGTGAGTTCCTACAAAACAAGAAATGACTTGTAAGTTTTCGGCTTGGTGTTCAGATCTTTAGGTGTCATCACCCTCCAAGTAAAATCCTATGTGCTTTTCTTATACCAAACTTTCCCTAAACTTAACCAAAAATGATTTGTCACCTTCCTTCCTTGTTTTTAAGGACATCCTCATATTTGTGATTTACCTCATGATTCATTTTTCTCAGCCTCGAATACTGCTTCGTTCTACTTTTCTATTTATGTTCGTGTATTGTTTCTACATCGGCTTCACTAGCTGTTTCTAGTTCACACAGGTAGATTTAATGCACATTTCTCTTAAATACATTTATAAAATAAAGTCCAGAGCTTTCTGGCAAGTCTTTGCCTAGTATACTGTCCAGAAAAATAAATAACTGGCATGCTTATTGGACACAAAGTCTAGTGTAGCCCAGGCTGCCTTGGAACTCTGTGTAGCTGAGAAAATCTTTGGATTCTTTATTCTCCTGTTGCCATCCCCACAGTACTAAGACTACAGGCACATTTAGTGTTACTGAAAATCATTAAAGCACAAATACTCAGCTTCATCACCCTGTTATCTAACAGATCTGTTTTCTTATTCTAAGGATGTGTTTTCTCATAAGAATAAGAAAAAAGAAACATATATTAGGCTCTAAATTCTTTTGTAAAGAAAGGTCTAAACTCTGGACTTAGTACTGATAACCTCATTGGAAAGAAAAATTCTGAAGGCTTCCATGGTGAGTGCTATGAAGGGAATGGAATATATGTGGGAAAGGTTTACATTTTACATAACATTACTGGAGTAGCACTCTATGTCCCATTGATGTCCCTAACTTGACACCATTAACACCATCTGGACCCAATGCTCATATACACTTAAGGAGTCTTATAGACCTGAGCTGTAGATAAGCCAGATAATTGGGAGACAGCTGTAAGTAGAGGCCAGACTTTTCTTGTCTCTGCTTCCCTTTCTAACCAAGATTACAAGGTCAGAGTTTCTTTGTTAATACTCATTGAATTAGGGTTTTTTTTCCCCACTTTATTATTTTTTAGTACTAAATAGCTTCTTTCAAGTGGCTTAACAGGTAATTCATTGTAAAATGTGTAAGTAGTTAGTAAACATGACATTTTCTTTGCTTTGCTGTTATTTACTCTTGCTATGTCTTACTATACACACTTTAGAGAGAGACAGTTGCCTCTGAATTCTCCATTACAAACTCAGCAAATGTCCACAGTACATAAATGATGTTATTGTCTGGGAACTTTTATATTGGAGAATTTTTTACCTTCCTCTGCCTTGCTAGGTAAGAATGTAAAGGCAAGATTTATCCTAAAATTCCAGTGACTCACTGGACACAGGAAATGATCCACATTAATTTTACCTGCCTTTATTTTTTTCAAGTTTATCTTTTAAAAGAATATATAGGTTGTCACAGAAGGTAATTAGGATGTATTAACCTTGAGGCATCTATTTTTGGGTCTAATGTTTGCTACAGTCTTCTTCAGCCTGTATAATTATCTGGCTGATGGTGATCAATCATGAGGATGCTGATGACAGGCATTTGTCATTGTTTTCAGGGATAGTTTTTTTTTTTTTTAAATCAGTTCTTTTACATCTTGAAGACTCAAATCCTTGAAGCAAACCACCGAACAAGAAGGCCACAAGCAGAGATGGACAGACCAATTTCCTAGCTTGCTCTCAAGGTTGCAGTTAGAGATTGAGTCATTGTTTATTATTGTTGCCGGTATTTTTTAAAAAGAAGTTTTATGGGAGCAGAAGTGAATTTTCCTGATTATTGGCATACTCAGTGTCAGAGATCCATGCATTCATTGATTTAACATTTACTGGTTACATAAGTGCAAAGCCATGAGAGAGAAAGAAGGCACTGCCTCACTGGGAATGGATTAATGTTGGACACATGCATGCACACACATGTGCACCCACTCAAACGTGCATTCACTCATGCAAATACACACACACACACACACTCACATACACCACATACACATATGCATGAAAAATAATAGGTTCTTACATAGCACACTTTCATTGGCTTGACTTATACTTCTGTCTGTGGAGAGCCAGATTTTGTATCTATTCTTTTTATTTCCTCTCTCTTTTGCCTCACATCCAGTCTTTCACCTGATTTCCAAAATGTATTCACTGCCTTGTCCTTATCTGGGAAGGTGCTGCAAAAGAGATTTAGATGAAGAGAAGTGATGTTTTCATCCTAAAATTCTAAGAGAATTTTGCCTTTAAAGCAGTTTATGAAAGTGGGCATTTGTCAAATTCAGCAGATCACAAATCAAGTGGCATCCAGCTGAGAAAAGATCTTCCAACCTCTACCCTGAAGAATTGGCATTTAGTCAGTTTTCTTCTCCTGGGCTCTCCCCACAATAAAGCCCTGCCTCTCTCTCAGGGTACCAATTGAGCAATGTAGAACTTATTGACAAATGAGCCATGGATTATGTTGAGATATATATATATATATATCCCTACCTATCTATCTATCTATCTATCTATCTATCTATCTATCTATCTATCTATCTATCTATCTATTCCTCTTTATTTTGCTGAAATAGGGAGAGATTGTTTGAAAGAATGGCAGGAATATTATATAGATACAGACATGAAGCCCTGTTTTCCATAGTTGAAGAGTTACATCAGTTAGTGGTATGATTTCTGTCAAGTAAGCTTAAGTTCCTACTTCTGGAATCAGAATTTCGAGGAGCAAATTTTGACCTAGCAACTCCAGTCAAATAAGGTGAACACACAGCATAGCCCTTCCTTTCTTTTTTATTTATTTATTTATTTATTTGATATTTTCTTTATTTACATGTAAATTTCTCCTTTCCCAGCTTCCTCTCCAAAAAACAAACAAACGAACAAACAAAAACAACAAGAACAAACCTCTGTTGCCTCCCCCCTCCCCATGCCTGCCACCCCACCCTCTCCCACTTATTGGCCCTGGCATTCCCCTACACTGGGGCACAAAACCTTCACAAGGCCGAGGTCCTTTCCTCCTACTGATGATCGAATTTGCAATCCTCTACTATACACATGCTCCCAGAACATTCAGTCCCACCATGTATAGTCCTTGATTGGTGGTTGGGTCCCTGGGAGCTCTGAGGCTACTAGTTAGTTCATGGAGCACAGCCCCTCCTTTCACTCCTGTCTGTGAAAGTACAAAGGAAGGCCTGAAATGAATTGCACTTTCTGTGCCCTCAAAACAGCAATAACAGTTACTGAGAATTCCTGGAGTAGATAATGTTTATCTGAAATGTTTTAATTTTAATTTTGGATTTGTCATTGAGTGATTGTTTCATTTTCAAATGTCTCTAAGGTACATGGACATTAGTGTTTCCCCCACCCCACCCTTTGCAGCACTCTGAATTTTCCAAGACTTGTTATCAATTTTATTATTCATTTTTAACATTGCTGAAAGGAAAGTTCAACTTTCTTCCTCTTTTTTTTTTCCTCTACTCAGGATTTCTCAGACCTTGAGAAGAGAATAAATAGGAGTAGGTCAGACTCTAGGACTCAGTGTTCCTCCAGAGACTAATTTTTTGTTTGTTTGTTTGTTTGTTTTTCGAGACAGGGTTTCTCTGTATAGCCCTGGCTGTCCTGGAACTCACTCTGTAGACCAGGCTGGCCTCCAACACAGAAATCCGCCTGCCTCTGCCTCTCAAGTGCTGAGATTAAAGGCATATACCACCACTGCCCGGCAGAGACTAATTTTTAGAGTGATTTTAAGGAAATTTACCTGGAGAAAGTGATCGCTTATGTTTATTCTTCTTATCTCCCCCAAACCTGATGTCCTCAGTTTCCCTTGTGGCGTCTCTAGAAAACATTGAAAATAATTCCGATAAATACTAAGTTGTGTTTGATTATTTGTGACATATTCAAATTTGACATATGACTGGACTGTTGTATTTTGGAGATGAGTGTCAGGAGACTTCCCCTGGGTAGCAGAGTTTGAGGTTATAGCTGAAGGTTCAATAACAAACTGGCTAATTAATGTTGATTCACATTTAAAGTAGTACTGGGAAGGAATTCAGAGGTAAATGGCAATTTAGGATTTTTGTTTGTACTTCAAAAAATTTTTGAGAGTGAGTTTCTCAAAAGCATAAGTATCTTCTTTCTGTATATTGAATGGTGACCCTTTGTATCAGACCTGGTGATGAATGACTGGTCGAGACTGCCTTCACTAGAGTTTAATGCTTGTCTAAAGTAATGCTTTGGGTCTTTCAACAGTGAATTACTTCCTAAAAGGATCAGTTGTTGTGAATGAGTCATCTTTACCTCTGCCCAGTCTCTTATGTCCTCTCCTTTCATGAATGTTCTCTTACACCTACTCCTCATAGGATGTATTCTCCATGTTATGATGAAGCTAACAGAGATATCAGAGGCCAGACCACCCCCTCCAGTCATAGATCTCAGACTTTTAGACCCTCAAACTATGGAGATAAAGAACCTTATTCTTTGATAAGTACCTGACCTCAAATATTTGTCTTATAACAGTAAAGAAAAACAGAAAACTGATAGGATGCCCAGAGAAAGTTTAGGTTTACTTTGCAGCCACATCTTCTATGCATTGCAATTACTGTTTCTAGCAACCATAAACAGCATTCACAATAGTTCACAGCAGTTCACAATAGTTGAGAGAGTAACAATAGCATTCAACAGTGTAAGCTCAAGAAAAGTTTCATTGGAGCATGCTATAGAAAACAAAGGGAAACAAATGACTGAAGAGACTCTGAGAATGGGAATGTCTACTTCAAAAAGTCATTCCATTGATCTGATTATTCTAAATGCATCACTACAAAGAAGGCTATGCCAGTTCCAGCATGAGGGTCATTCTTTCTCGGTAATCCAGAATAGCACATAGCTCTCTTGCTTATAAAATATCTATCATGTTTTGTGCCCAAAGTTAAATGACTTTGAGATGACACTTGGAGAGAGATTTGTTGCTTGTCTAATGGATTCTTCATGGTCCAGTTTTCTAAAGAACCATCCTCACAGTGTGGAATGAGATAGTCTGCCAATATCCCAGCTGGGAAACTCCAAATGGCAAGAAAACCTATTCATCCACTCAACTTGAACTGAATCTGAGACATGA